>JAQIXU010000051.1:0-86328 GCA_034701245.1 Strigamia transsilvanica | reverse complement strand
GCCATCAACGTGAACAAACCAAGAAACCGATGGGCTCTCGGTACACAAGCGCCACTCTGGTGGTGAAAAATTGAAACGCTCGTGGGTTTTCCCCATTGTCTAGTCAATTGAATCTCTGATTTACCCCCTCTACTTTGACGTACAAATCAATTTTTTTACAATCACGTGAGGCTTGTGTTGAGCTGATAGTCCACTACTTGGTTGAGTTTTTGCCCAACAGAACTCAATTTTGAGAAAATTAACTAATCAAGGTTGGCTGGTGGTATATTTTTGGTCAAATTCAAACCGACTTGACCGAATCCGTTTACATATTTTTACTTTCTCTTCATATTTACGATTTATTTTGTTCAAACATTCCAAAAAAAAACATTTTGTGTGCCTCTAGCCGGTCACTCTGGTCTTAAACATCATTCCAAGTGTGATATTGTTACGCACATGCAGGTAATGTGCTCGTGATACCTCGACGGAGACGAACTTGTCCCTAGTCCATTGCTAAATGAAAAAAAATTCGCCTACCGAGGTTCATAATATTTAAAAAAAAAAGTTTTAAAAAAAAAATTATGTTTAAAAAAAAAAAAGTCTTGAGATTTTGTAAGAGAGAAAGAAAAAGTCGTTTATTTCCCCATCTTTCGCTTCTTGTGTCGTCTTTTGGAACGAAATGTGTGACATTTCGTTGTGATAAAAATATGGAGCAGTTTTTGAATTTCAAATATTCTTCTTTTATAATAATAATCCTTGAAAAAAAAATCATTGGACATCATTCATCATGAAAATTTTTACGGTGCTAGAAAAGGAAAAAGAAATTTTTAAAAGAAAAACGAAAAGATAAACATTGTTTATTAGTTATAATCCAGCACCAAAAATGCCTTAGTATAATCTTTAAAAGAAAGGATTAAAAAAACAAAAACAAAAAGTGTACTTTGTGAAGATGATGGAAACGAAAAAAAGAAGAAGAAAAAAAATCCTTAAAGTAACATTCCAATTCTTTGTACTCTATTTTCCTATTTATATATAAATATTCTATAACTGTATCAATTATTACTGATTGTGGTTATTATTCGAAGCAAACTTACAACTATTTTTCTCCTAGTGTAAGAAATTCGAACTAGGTTCTAGTGAATTAAAAATGGAAACGTCAGTAATATAATAAAGAAGATTTCTAAGTTTATATTTATGTATAATAAAAGCTAAATTATCGAATTATTTAACTAAGTAAAGCAAACTTTTGATACATTATTATCGTGTAAGAATTTATATATTTTCAATTTCGTCGATTAATAAAGGTTAAAAATAAAAATAAAAATAATATAATGTGTAGTCTGTTCGCTTAATATTATAATAAATTAATATATCTATATATATATGATAAAACCTTTTAGTTATAATGTAAAAAGTAAAGATGTATAGTGACATTTCCATTTTTATCATCACTTGGGGCCTTGATTATTTTATGCTTGAAATTTATTTTCCAAACTTGTATCCGAAAATTCTTGTTACTTGCAATACGGACCATTTTTCTAATTAATGGGAAAAAAAAGAAAAACATTGAAGAGAAGTAATTTTTGTTTTCTTTTCGTTTTTTGTTTGATATGTTTTTATTTTGTTATATTAAGCGTTCTTTCTAGGCTGTGCTGTGTGCCCTCCTTAAGCAGTGCCTTGTGTCTAGCAAACTGTGAGAAAAGAAATTGAAAATTTCTTGAATCTTTTTATATAAATGATGAAAATGAAAATACATTTTTAATTTTTGTAAAACAAGTACGGTGAGTTACGATATTTTGAAAATCGGTGGACCGTATTGCTCGAAACACTGTATCAAGTCAAAATTTCTACATATGTGCATGTGCTGGCAATGTGTTATCGTAGTAGAATCAGCGTTCAAGCACCAATCAAATATTAATTTGAAAAATTCATTTTGTTACGTTTACGTACATCCTACACGCTATCAAAATTTGGCAAGTGCCCTTTGATTGAATTTTATAAGTTGAGAACGTTTTTTTTGTCTCGGTTTAATAAAGTCGCTTCAAATTCGACCAGTCACAAGGTACATTCGAAAAGTCTTCTGAAACACGATGCAATTTCACGAACCAACATCTTTGCTTTTTCAGTTTTGAAAAAAAGAATAACAAAACAAAAAAATACCGTAACAAAACTTTTTAACTTTTCTGTTTCTGAGAAATCGAATGTACTTTTTTTTAAATGAATTCCCAATTGACACATTTCTATATAGCAAAATGACAGTTCTGACATCTCAAAACATGTTAAAGACTTGGCTACGCCAACTCACTGACGTGTTGCTGAGATTGCGAATGTAAAGAGACTTTTCATTTTTAAATTCTTTTTTTTTTTACCACGTAAAAAAGAAAAACTTCCAATGAATCTGCTACGATAAATACTAAGCCATTTTTAGGGGAAGACTGAAATCTATGTTTTAAATTTAAACTGAATCAGTTTTGTTACTTTGTTATTTTAGCTTATATACTGTACTATTCCTTATACCACGTGAATTTTAAATTTACATTCATCCAAAACTCTGAATGACTTTGGTCTTGTTCACTCGTTCATTACATGGGAAATAAGTGTTTCACTTCGACTAACGATAATAATACGGTAATTTAATCTGTAATAATAACTGATAATAACAACAACAACAATGCTTGAACAAAGATCAAAAATCATAACGGGAGATTTTTTTACATTAATTTTACAAAAGTTACTGCATCCATTTGCCAAAGTCCCGGTGCAAATTTGCACGTTAGCTCTATCAAGAAAACTTAACTAACCAACTCCATTTTACCCAATTGATTGTTTCATTCAGGATTTTGTCTATCTTTAATTAATTAATTAATTAATTAATTAACATTTTCTCGCGCTAAACGCCCTGTTTTCATCTGGGAATCTGACCCAGAACCGGATCCGATGCCGAAACACAGTGGCAGCCGAGATAAATCGAGTAAAAATGTACTGTCGTTGGCTCCCTTGCCCAAGTGCCTTGATCTTTCCATGCAAAACAAAGGCCATACATTGTGATAGTTGAGACGCGCAGCACATTTTTACTTCGTTTATCTTTCCGGCTTCTTTCTGTCATATCCCATGTCTGTGATTCCCTTTTATTGCACCGAGTACCTGTCAGGGGATTGTAGCTATTTACTTCTTGACCGCTAATGCCATCAAGTGACAATATTTTATAAACAAATTGTTACCAAAGACACGTTTGGTAATCTAATGGAATAAAATTAATAATTATATTAATAATATAGTAATATAAGAGTGGCTGATTTGAATAGCACGCTAATTGAATGGTGATTATCGGTTGCATTAGCTAATAGCGACAGTCCGGGAAACTTGAGAGTCAGGAACTAGAATGAGGTTGAGGTTGAGGCTTTTCATTTTTATGTTTAGTGTTATTTCAGCACATGTTAAGTATGCGTCACGATTATACTGCCAAACGTGTGCTGCTTTCTTGTTCGAAAATATTCGTCATAAATACTAGTCCGAAATTCAATACATAAAATAAACATTGCTGAAGTAAATTATTAGAATGATGCAGGTTCCTGGCTCCAGTTGTGCCCATTTTGGACCCAGTCTGGGTGCTATGAAAATATCCACGGCCTTCAGCAGGCCAATTTGTGATCAAAGTCAATTTATGCAGCATCGTATTTTCCATGAATTAGGTTCATGGTTTAAACATTATAAAAATATTTAAAAAGCCAAAAAAAAAATATTTGAAGAATTTTTCCGAATCCTTCCAGTTCGTGTGTCTGTGTCTATATGTGAGCTCTTCTACACGATTTTTTGGGATGACCAGAGAAAAATCCAGTTTGTGCATCAATATTCATAAGAAACAATAGTCAAATGAGTGTAATTACAATAAATCACATGGCATTAAAGTGTTTTATTTTGACGGGTTTTTTTGGCCCGTGACATTTGACGACTTAAGTCGAGAGAAAGAAACTAACTTCGAGATTGATTTATGTCTCACTCACATTGCTAGAAAGCAAAATGTGCTTTTCAAATTAGAGCGTTTAAATTTGGATCAAAATAATACATTTTCTACTGTCATGGTTTGAATAGTTGTGTTCTAAATAGTTTACCCCGAGTGTCCAAGTCCCTCTGCATCCCACAGACTACAGAAGAAAATCAAAGTTTTTTCACTATTATATTAAACTACTACTATCTATTGTTGGTCAGATGTTAGAATACTGAATATTTTTCCATTTCCTTCACTATACATTTTTTCTTCCTTGGGGGGAAAAAAAGAACAAATATCTGCCAATTTTTTCCATTTTGTTATTTATGCAATTTAAATTTATTTTCTTTTGTAATAATGTACAATGTATCAGCAGGTATGTGTATTATTAATTTATTAATATATTATTAATATTATTATTACTATTATTATTATTATTATTATTATTATTATTATTTAAATTCACCAATGTCATATGCACAGCTGTTTTTTCTGACATATTTGTAGTTTCTTGTAGGGCGTTGCAATATTTGTAGTTTTTCTCACCCAAGTGTGATCAAGATTCATATTTAACTGTAATTTGTCTAGTTAAAATACTTAAAAGCCCATCTTTTTATTGATACAATACAATGTAGTATTTATTACTTAAAGAATGTTTGAGCATAAGAAATCATGATATTTTATTGAAAGATTGAAAAAAAAAATGGAAAAAAAAAAAACTATTTATTTGGAAATTTTTTCAAATTAATATTGAATATGATGTATTTGCCTATCTCATGTCTATCATTGGATCACAATAAAGTATTTATAACACAACATAGTGTCATCTTAATAATAAGAATAATAAAAGCACACAGTATACATATTTGATTAAAATTCTTTCATAACGAATGCAACTAAAATAGACTGGTGCTGGCAAACAAGATTCCCTGGATCAGGCTGTAATAGCCGTGCGCTGGTCTTACGTTCCCGGTTAGCAAATTTATGAATCGGCTCACCAAGTTAACGTTGGCATTCGTTTAGTTCGTAGTTTTGTTGTAAATTACCAACGAGGCGCAAGCCGAACACCTCGCGACGCAAGAGCAGAGCATTATGCACTGCACTCTTATTACATACTTAATTTCACCGTAATAATTTCATTTGCAACTTGTACAACAACATGGAAACGAGCAGAGAGAAGTAATGAAGCGCAAAATTGTGCAACTTTTCTTGGATTTGCGCTTTAAGTCAAGTTGAAGTGAGGCACTAAATTGTTAAGGAATTTACACGACAGCCGCGACTCGAATTTCTACACACAATCATTAGGTTGTAGTTCAATTTCGTGTATCTTATCGACTGATTAATTGATTGATTGATCGTGCTGCGTAAGCCTAATCAAATTACAGTATTAAAATAAGTTACTTTAATTATCGCGGTCGGATGGACATTTTACGCATTAAGTTTGATACCCAAAAAAATTTGCATCATCACTTCTTGTTTTTAAATTGGGAGTTAGTGACCACTGAGACACAGAGCATGACCAGCACACTTTGAGAAATTTTATTGCGCCGTTTTAAAGTATTTTATCAACATTTAAAATAAAAGTACGGTATGTTACATTTATTTTTGGCTAATGCCAAATCTCAAACTTTGGCGGGTATAACTAATTTGACCAAAAAAACTGTTGAACAGCAATAGGTTGTGATAAAATGTGATTTTCTGATATTAGCATTTAAAATAGAATTTTATCACGCAACAGATTATAACAATTGTTTGTATTATAATTTATAATCCAACTAAAAATAATCTAAGATTTTAACACAAAACGTGAGACCTTAGATTATTTCTAATTGTTAGTTTAATCACAGTAGAATGAACTTGATGGTCCAAACCGACACTAGGGCGCGCAGTAATAAAATGTGGCAGCATAATACATGCCCAACAAATTTTCGACGTCCGAGTTCGTTTTTGTATTTTTGGTTGATCGAACATTAAAGTATTATACACGGATCGATTCGTCTCGATGTAACGAATCTAACGAGGCATAGTTTTTACAGATTGCTTAAGTAGTTTGAGAAATATCGCATGTAGAACTGTTGAGGCGATAAATTATCAAATCAGGCACCATTTGCAATAATCTTTACCTTTTAAATTTACACCAGTCAGGAGAGGATTGTTTTTTCGTGGGTTACTAGAGCCCGAATAAGTGCATAAATGCATAGAAAATATTTTTTTTTGCATAAATGGCCTAAAACTGACTAGATGTTAAAATTCAGAAAATAAGTGCATAAATCGCCATTTTTTGCGTATCATGTACGCTTCATTTACATATCATGTGCGTGCTATATGCACATGATACACAAGCAGAAAATGGCGATTTATGCAAATTTTGCGAATTTTTGGAAGAGCAAATCGTCACCCTTCCATCCAGAGGTAAATCGGAAATTACAAAGGATGTACTTACTGATAAGCAACACTCTTTGACACTAGAGCAGGGCCAGCTGGAGGTTTTGCGGGGCCTTGGGAAAAAGTTATTAGCGGCTCCCGAAAATTTGGAAATTTGGAAATTTTTTAGAATTTTAGAATTTTTCAAGATTTTTTTACTTTGAAAACATGAAATTGCGTGGCCCCTCTGAGCGCGGGGCCTCAGTCTGGGGCCCGAAAAAAAAGACATCTGACAAGTGAGCCAGCCCTTCACTAGAGCACTTGGAAATGGCAGAATTAATTAGTTGTTGTAACAGGTGATTTTACTTAGATACATTTTTTTTTTGCATTTTTTATTGCATTAAATAGAATTTTATATCTTATATTATATGCGCATAAAACGAAATTTTTTTTGCAAGTATATCTAGGGTTTAGTTATAACTATTGACTCTGGTTATAACCCATGATTTTAACTGTTGCACATGCGCAGTTTGAATAATTTGTTATTTGGAAATAATTTAATCCAAAAAATAGATTATAATCTGTTGCTTGAAACCCCTTACTATATTTAGTTTCTAACTGTACTGGTAACGGTTTCCTTTTTTTTTGTTTTTTTTATATACGTATATTAGATTAATATCAATTTTTCCTTCAGGTGGCAGCATTAAACGATATCTAAAACGTCGATTAAAACTTACTTGTACTGTATTAAAGTCATAGTCGATAGGCGCCTGCTCCCGCATCCGTGAAACACAAAAGTCCTCTGCTTGCATATCCAATGACAAACAAAGCGAAAAGTTTTTAGAAGTTTGGAACTTTTTTAGACGAGCTTCTTCTATGTTCATCCAATGAGGCAATAGCGAATGAAAGCGTCTTTGACCACTTAATTATATTTTTATTAGTTGTCGCTTGCTGACGTGAGATGACAGCATTAAGCACACGTTCGTTGTGGGCAAGCGAGAATTCACATAACTTTTTGTTTCTGTTCTGTGACATGCAAGGCCGGATTTAGGTATTAGGGGCCCTAAGCACAAAGTTTTTTGGGGGGCCCCAAAAAAAGTTTAATTTTAAAAAATCTAAAAAATACACTTATTTATTATATATACTAAACATAAATATATGTGACAAAGAAAAAAATTACTTTCAAAGTTATACTGTATTTTCGATTTAAATACATTCATTCACATCAAAAACATCAAAATCAGGGCCGGATTTAGGTACTGCGGGGCCCCTAAGCAAAATTTTTTTGGGGGCCCCCCAAAAATATAATTACATATGCCACAAAGAAAAAATTACTTCCAAAGTTAACAATAAGTCAACTAATTTTTACTGGGACATAGTCGGATCTTTTTGCGGGGACCCCCAATCATCGGGGGCCCCTAAGCAACTGCTTATTTTGCTTATACCTAAATCCGGCCCTGATCAAAATCATTATAACATTTTTTTTCTACTTTTGACAGTGGAAAATTGGTGGATTATACCGTTGAAACAAAGAGTTCGCAGCTTATTGTGTTCCGTACTCAGAATACTTAAGTCGACTAAATTTACCTGAAACACAGTCGGATTTTTTCCAGGGTCCCCGATAGGTGGCGGCCCCTAAGTAACTGCTTATTCTGCTTATACACAAATCCAGCCCCGGTGACATAACATGGTTCATTTTATTAAGGATGCTGAACTTTGTCGTGTTCCTGCTGGGTATTTTATTATAGAGGAGTTATTTGCAACTCCGTGGTTTATACACTTTACTGAATATCTTAATTTTATATTTATCGCGATCACTTACTTTGCGCATCCAGTAAGTATATATTAACTTAGTTTTATTTATTTATTTTTGACAAATTCTTCGCCGTACTTACAATACAACTACACGTCTACATGTCCGTGCATTAATAGTTTATGGAACGTATGCTGCGCGATTTCATTTCGATCGTCGTATCGGCAACGTTATTTGCTGATTTTATTGTACCTGAAACGTTCACCGTCTGCTTGGATAAAAGTGTTGATGTAAACATTCCTCAACCATTCTTTTAACCGATTTCACTATGCCTTTCTGGAAATCAGCACCGAGTTTAAAATTATTGTGTTTTCAAACGGTATCTAGGTATTACGATACAATTTATCATTCTTTACCGAGCCTTCCAAACATTCTCCTTGCAGACATTTTGACTTTTCTCCAAGAGGAAAACGAATTGAATCACCTGAACCGCCTTCTGCATGCTAGCATTTTTATTCATTCTGACACAAAAGAATTATGTTGGTTGTCTATGTTTGATATGCCTCGAAGTAAAGTTTTCGATAATCTAGCGCAGATTGGTAAAAACCTTACAAAATTAGTCATAGAACAACGCTATCGGGAGCGCATGTTTGAAGAAGTTCAACCCGAATGCGTAATTAAGATGGTGCAGCAATTACCGCAAATTCGATATCTTGATTTCCAGAAACACAAATGGTGCACAGATGGAGTTGTGACTGCAATCGCTACACACTGTCTACAATTACAACATTTGAACATCACTGGCACATGTGTAACACCTGACGTGTGCCTACTTGTTCTGAGAAATTTATCCAGTCTCGAAGTATTTGAATATTCTAACTGGCCAAGGTTGTTACCTCTTTTAAACCAAGAATTTAATTCTAATCAAACATATTCTCTCAAACAGACAGCGATGACATTTTCCCATGGATTTGATGTGATCAATGCCACCGTTATATTTCCAAATTTACGCATATTTGGAATTCGGTCGTTGAAACCTGGGTTTAGTTTTGGTGCATACATTGCCGGCGCATTGCGTAACACATCACTGCGGAAATTAATTGGCTTACATCTTACTTTTATCACACATGTCAATATTAAGGATATTGACTTCTGTTGTCCCATGTTACAGAGCTTGTCACTGACACATTGTTCATTTAGTGATGAATCGGACAATAATGAATATTTACAAAGTTCGTCTCATCTCCTATTCGAAAATTTACGTAAATTGTGTATAAAAAATGTCGACATTTCTGAATTACATTTGCAAATGTTATTAAGCTGTCGTAATATTGAAGAATTAGAATTGAATCGGTGCCAAACACTAACTGATAGCTTGATTACACAACTTGCAATGTCAAATCTCAGGAATTTAAAACTTTATTGCTGTAATTTGGTTAGTTCAAGCGCAATTACAAAATTAGTAGTCCATCAAAGCCCTTTAAATGAGCTACACTGCGAATATTGTGAAAAAATCAACCAATCAGATTGCTATGCAATCAGAGCGCTAATAAAAAGGAGAAATTTGGATTTGAAGTTCACACATAGGGCACCGGCTATAATTGTAGGAAATGGGACATGCCAAATCCAATGAGACATGTTTTATTAATGTAGCATTGTTGCAACATTGTTTTTTAAGTTGAAACTTCTTAACAAAAATGGGGACGGCGTACTCCATCTTGTTCTAAATAATCAAGAAGTCATAGATTTTTCAAGAAAGTTTGTATACGTGTAAATTTTTGTGGAAATAAACTACTCTCATTATGAGCAATTGATCGATTTTTAAAACCAGGACAAACCATGCAAACCCGGAAACGAGCGAAAAGTGGTGCAAAACTAATACAAACACGTCATTTTTTGTAGATTTTTGTGTTGTTGAATTAAAATGACACAACAAATGTTTATTTCGATTCAAAATCAAATTATGTGAACGTCCCTTAGAAAACGAGAAGCACCCCCTTGATGCTTCGCTGCATTTTTCACAGTTTGGATTTTTTAAAATTTGTGTTTAACAATCAAGTGTTAATCTAACCAGTTGACGGAATGGTTCATTATCGCATCTATACGTATTCTATACCCACCTGAGATGGGTTCGTGTCCGAACAACTGCGCCATCTGAGGGTTTTCAGAAAGAAAGCATGCGTTATGTTCGATCCAGAATGTCTCTGGGTTAGTTTATTAAAATGTACAAAAGTTTAAGTTTCGGACCCAGGGTCCGAGCGTCCACTGGCGGCAAGGGGCACTCTGTGGCTATTAATTCCGGACAGCCGTTATTCGTCGAATCCGTACAAATTCTTCACCGTTAGGTATTCGACTAATGACTGGGTAGTTTAAAAAAGTTCTCCCAGTGGGTAACATTTTGTGCTGGATTTGTTTTGAATGGTAGGTTTAGATTAAATTTGGTACAAAAATTGTGTTGACTTGAGATATATACTGATTTACTGGGAAATTGAAATTTGTTAAAATGTAAAACACATTAAACTGTAAACTTTTTAATAAAATGAAAATAAACATTTCTTGTAAAGACTGATGTAATTTTGAGTTGCTTAAATTGTCTATTATTATACATTTTTACGGTATTTTTTATTGTTGCCTGTGGAAAAATTAGTAAAAACAAAAATCATCCAAAATTCAAATACAAAAACAAGAATAAAAATTCACCTATATATTATAAGTTTATATTGGTTTTAGTAATTTCCATCAGATGTCGTAATATTGCTGTGGGTGTTTCTGATTGGAGATGCAAACGGAATCTATAATACTCATATTTTGCGTATTGCGTTTTTCGTTGGATTTTGCTCAGTTGTTCTCCCGACTCGGGTGATGAAACATGCGTTGATTTTATTTTTAGGTGAGTTTGGTTTTTGTCTTTATTATATTTAGCATTTAGTTTTTTTTAATGCTTCTTACATTTTTTAGCGTTTTGTTTAATAGAAATTTAATTTAATTTTCGTTTACTTGAGAATTGCGTTTAACGCTTAGTTTCTTTCAACATTTTAACGTTTAGTTTTATTCAACATTTTAACGTTTAGTTTTATTCAACATTTTAACTTTAGTTTTATTCAACGCTTTAACTTTAGTTTTATTCAACATTTAGTTGTCTCATTAGCTGTTTTGGAGGCGCTGGTGAGACTGTTTATGAGAAGATTTCCATATTTTTAGCTGGCATGAATTTGATAAAAGAAGGTCCAAAATTATCGTTTTAAAGGCTTTATTAAGATTTCGATCCAGAAAAATAAAATTCAATGTCAAGCAGAAACTTTTGATTTTTGGTATTCAAAAATTGTATACTATATGATAAATGTTTTTTTTTTGCTCTTTGTTTTCATTAGTGTGATGTACTTATTGAGAATATTTATGGTCTAAGATATTTATGGTCGTAATGACATTTCTTTATTTCGACCTGCAAATTCATCCGGAAACTACACAAGAGTGTCGAGATACTAGGGAAGGACTTGTGGATCGATGTGGGCGTGAAGGAGTCCCCGGACGCGAACCAAAAATGCATCAGCAAAGGTAAGAAAGGAGACAATCCGTAGTGCGAAGACAAAACGGCCATCAGTTGTTGGCCGTCCATTTCGGCAAGCAGAAAACTTATGATGCCAGTCTTGATAGTGGATCCGCATGCGTAGCTGTACATGTTACACTCGATGTGATTAAGAATGTGCTCCAATTTACTTCCTCTTCGGAGCAGCAAGTTGACGAGCGCATTTTTTTCCTCCGGTTTCATGAGTGACCAGAAATACTCCACGCCACATTGGTTATTATAGTCTATGGACAGCGAAAACATTTCAGCTCTCTTGTTGAAAGAGATGTGCGAAGAGTCAGTTTTAATCGTCATCCATCTCCAGTATTTATACATAATCTTTTGCAAACTTGATTCCACTTGGAAACGAAAACGTTTTTTTATACTTCTGGCACATTTGTTCCAAATATCCTCAACGACATCTGGGATGCAACACACAATGGCAATGTCGAATCTCGATTTAGTCGTCCAATCTTCTGATTGTGAAAGAACCCGCGCTGTTCCAGCCATGTCTAATTGTCCATGTATTGTCCATTGCGTGCATTGGATTATGGATTTGAGAAATTCTAAGTCGTGAAATTTGACTTTGTTAAAAACATGGACACGTAGGAATTCTAACAAATCCGACAACTGACCCTCGACATACCAAACCAATTGGCACAACTTTGACTTTAACATCTCCGGAATGACCAAAGCATTCGCTAGTTTACAAAGTTTGAATGCAGCGTCTAACATTAACTTTACATTTTCAATGCAAACAGTTTGACTACCGGTATTAGTGAAATTATATTTCCAAAGATAAACTGAAATTATCGCTAAGGACATATGTTGGAGACTCGGTATGTCTAAAAGTGTCCTCATGGTTTGCGACTTTCGTTTTCGTTTCACTTCGCCAATCTAAAACAAAATTTAAATTCAAAATTTAAATTTAAAAAAATTAATTTTTATGGAAAATACCTGGCAGTAATTGTTATAGTAGAAGGAAGAGCTTTTGATATTGATCTTTGCACATTTATTGAATTTGAGTCAAATAAAAGATTACTTGAAAAATATTGCAAATGTTTGTAGTGTTAATTTTTTACTATCTGCAATCTGCACACGGGATGTTTGAAAATGGCGGCTGCCAAGGATGCGTCGTCACGTACTCTGCTCGTCATCTAACGGCGCTTTGGCTAAGCAACGGCGCTGCCCAAAAGCGGATGTTGGATCAAAGTTCAGATTGTTTGAGGAGATTGCCACATTTTTAGGTAGCACGAATTTGATACAAGGTGGTCCAAAATTATCGTTTTAAAATCTTTATTAAGATTTTGATCCAGAAATATAAAATTTAATGTCAAGCAGAAACTTTTGATTTTTGATATTCAAAAATTTTACACCGTATAATAAATGTTATTGTTTTTTGCTCTTTATTTCTTTAGTGTGATGTACTTATTGAGAATATCAAGAGGAAAAAAATCCCATTAAGGATTCAAACGTCAAGATCCAAACCGTCGTCCGAAAACAAATCGGCCATCAGTTGTTGGTCCTCTATTTCATCAAGTAGAAAACTCATGATGCCTGCCTCGAGAGTGCTTCCGGAATGCTGCTGCATGGTGAAATATCTCCGTATGTTTTCCAATGAACTTTGTGTTTGGAGCAGCACGTTGACGAGAATTTTTTCATCCGGTTCCATGATTGACCATCTATATAAGAGTGTCGTGATAATAGGGAAGGTGTTCTTTTTCAGAAGCTTGCAGATGATGACACATAAGTCACCACCCGAGTCCATGCCCGTGAACCAAAAATGTAGCAGCAAAGGTACGAAAGGCGACAATCCGTAGTCCGAAGGCAAAACGGCCGTCAGTTGTTGGTCGTACATTTCAGCAATTAGAAAACTTATGATGCCAGTCTCGAAAGTGCATCCCCAATGGTAGTTGTATTTGTCACAACTCATGTTAAAAAGAATGTCCGCCAATTTACTTTCTTTTCGGAGCAGCAAGTTGACGAGTGCCTTTTTTTCGTCCGGTTTCATGAGTGACCAGAAATACTCCACGCCACATTGGTTATCGTAGTCTATGGACAGCGAAAACATTTCAACTTTCTTGTTGAAAGAGATGTGCGACGAGTCAGTTTTAATCGTCATCCATTTCCAGTATGTATACATAATCTTTTGCAAGCTTGATTCCTCTTGGAAACGAAAACGTTTTTTTATACTTCTGGGACATTTGTTCCAAATATCCTCGAGGACATCTGGGATGCAACACACAATGGCAATGTCGAATCTCGATTTAGTCGTCCAATCTTCTGATTGTGAAAGAACTCGCGCTGTTCGAGCCATATCTAATTGTCCATGTACCGTCCATTGGGTGCATTGGATTATGGACTTGAGAAATTCTAAGTCGTGAAATTTGACGTCGTTAAAAACGTGGGTATGCAGGAATCCTAACAAATCCGATAACTGTCTCTGGACATACCGAA
The DNA here is from genome assembly GCA_034701245.1 of Strigamia transsilvanica. Taxonomy (NCBI): domain Eukaryota; kingdom Metazoa; phylum Arthropoda; class Chilopoda; order Geophilomorpha; family Linotaeniidae; genus Strigamia; species Strigamia transsilvanica. The sequence continues at coordinate 72,222 of JAQIXU010000051.1, read as the reverse complement.
CCAATCGGCACATCTTTGGTTTTAACGTCTCCGGAATGACCAAAGCATTCGCTAGTTTACAAACTGCGTTTCTATTGTCTAACATTAACTTTTCAATGTCAACAGTTTGATTATCAGTGAAATTAGATTTCCAAAGATAAACTGAAATTATCGCCAAGGACATATGTTGGAGACTCGGTACGTCTAAAAGTGTCCTCATGGTTTGCGGCTTTCGTTTTCGTTTCACTTCGCCAATCTAAAACAAAATTTAAATTCAAAATATAAATTTAAAAAAATCAATTTTATTAACTTTTATGTGGGAAATACCTGGCAGTAACTGTTATAGTAGAAGGAAGAGTTTTTGTTATTTGAATTTGAATTTTAGTCAAATAAAAGATCACATAAAAAATTTTGCAAATGTATGTAGTGTTAATTTCTTACTATCAGCACACCGGTTGTTCGAAAATGGCGGCTGCCAAGGATTCGTCGTCATCGTCAGGTACTCTGCTCGCCATCTAGCGGTGGTTCGGCAAATTAAGGCATTAATGGTGCGGCCGGTTTGGTTTGTTTTGAATGAAATCTTACACCGATCGACATGAAAGTCGACAAACTCCGACGAAATCCGACAGAAAATGACGTGTGAAAAGTCATGTGCGCTTTTTGACTTCATAAAAGCGCACATGACCTTTCAAAATAAGAGCCTATGCCCGACCTGGTGGTAAAACGAGCATCCGAAAGGATGCCTGTTTCTCTTCCTTTCAAGTCTACAGGAATCTTCTTCGAAAGGAGTTCCGTTAAAAACAATTCCTTTCGGCTGAAACAAGAAGGTTGCACATAGGCCAATCTGCCCCTGCTTGACCGAATGTAACTAATATTCGGTCATCAGATAGATGTCTGTGTAGATGAGGTCTTCAACATCACGGTTCCTGCTGAAGTCTACGAGTGAGAAGTGATAAAGGAGGACAAGTTGAAAGCGATAAGTTGGGGCGATAATGAGGCGGGAACAGAAACCCGGGAGAAGTTTAATTACAACTGGATCAGCTTTCCTGTAGTGATGGGTACCATTGCAGGGTAGCTCTAAATACCGTCACATATTTGTTCCAGGAGTAAAACCTTTAAAATCTCATTGTACAATGTCAAACAAAAGATCTAAGATAAAAAACATTTGTTTATTTTCAAAATAATTATTCACTTTTTTGAATAAAGAAAGTAAAAAAAAATTTAAAAAATGCGGTTGCATAATGAGAAAACTATTTCGTAAATGTAATTTTTGTTACACTTCTAATGGTCATTAACAAGTAGACGTAATTATGAAACATAATTTTTGTGAATGGCAAATCAAAATCGATAAGATTACTTATGCATTTTGTTTGTGAGTAAATTTCGCTCGTAATTAAACTTATCATTTATTCAAAAATGCGCCCATCAGTAAAATACACAAAAAGCCAACTAGAACAATAGCAAGGTGTTGTTAATTTATTTCAGACTACAACACTGGCATTAAACCTCTTAAAACGCAGCAATAAACATTTGTAGACTAAAAAAAAAATTAAAATTAAAAAAACATTTTCAATCGTATTGACACAATTACACCGTTATTATAAAGGAGTTCGTTTTTAAAGTCCACACATAAAAAAAATTTTCTAGCAAAAACGCTGCCATAGTTGATTTCTATCTCCATTTTTCTGCCGCTTCTCGGCGGACATCGGGCTGAAGCTGATGGCGCATCCCACCAAGTACATTTGATGTGGCTTCAGCAGTAATTATAAAAGGTTTAACAACAGTTGGTGGAATCTGGCGTAAAACTCCACCCACAGCACCAGGAATTCCTTTATGACGATGTTCCTCTGAAGCAACATTAACCAGTACTCGGGCAGTCTCGCTTACTCCCTAAAACCGAACAAATTGTTAGAATTGTTACGCACCAACACACGCATTAAAGCTGCAATACCGACCTCTCTGACTACTTGGCAAGCACTTGCTAGTCCTTCTCTGATATCAGCCGGTTGAGATGGCTTCCTATGATGGTAGTTTTGAATAGCGCGGGTTTTCTTCACACTTGGTCCAGACGACACCATATCGTAAGCAGTTTCTGCTGCGCACTGGAAAAATTTTTTAATTAATACGACAGAATAATCTAAATAAACATTTCTTACTTGTATCGTTTGGACAAGTCGGTTAGTCAACTCCAACACTGCCATAGCAGTTGATGTCGTGAAAGAATTAGCACCTCTTTGTATTCCACGAACTATTCTTCCGTCCCTTTTGTATTGTTCTACTGGAAGCCAGATGAGATCGCGAATACCTTGAACTAAATAATCATCGTTCGTTAGGCCACTAATTTTTAAAAACAATAATAGAAATTGATCCTTACTTAATTGAAGTAATGAATGCATTGGTCCTACACCCCCTAACAAACCAGGTAACTGTGTTTTCTTGATATCTTGCATCCATTCAGCAAACGCATAAGCGACTAACTTTTCAATGCCGAGCATGCTAAGTCAAGAAATGCATAATTAAATAAATAAACAAACAAGCGGTAACTTTAATACGTTACCCATGGCGGTAACTCAGTTTTTTCAATCGGATTTCTGAATTATTTAATTGTCCAAGACCCATAATCAAACCCGCCAAAGTTCCTTGATCCATGTCCACGTGTTTGCCGTGGTAATCCAACCGTATTAACACATCGGGCGAAAAAGTAAGCGATCTTCGAAGCAAATTAATCAAATTATTCAGTATGCAAATGTGAAACTAAATTACGAATTACCTGAAGAATGTCGGGGAATTCGAAGAATTCGTTTCCGTAATTTCTCTAGTGTCATTTAATAGTTGTTGCGCACTTTCATTCCAAATTTCATCGCAGTGTGTAGGTGAGGATGAGGAGGAGGAATGAACACCCATTACAGGTTGCTGCTGTTTCTCATCCCTTTCAGCAGCGAATGAATTTCGACTCACAATGTCGGAACAAAAATCGAATAAGAATAAGAGCGCATCTTGATCGATGTTCAATCGTATTGGCAGCATTGACATTTTAACGTCACATTCCAACTGCGGAACGTAGGGCTTACTTCGTGAATGAACCGCCTTGATGACAACCTAACAATGTTTTTGAAACATTAAAATCGTGCATTTTCTTATTGTTTCAAATAGTTACCATGTTAGCGTGAGTTTGCCGAGGGACGCTTTCGGACGAATATTGGTAAAGGAATTTGTTGAATTGAGATGACGCCAAACGATCACGAATTTCTACATCTTGAATCAACAAGATTTGCCAAATTCCTTTGAGCGAACTGGCTGGATACTTTTCGTACTGGAATCGTACCTAAAAAATAAAATTCATTCGAGTCAATTCACAAATTTACGATGATGTCGACTGTCAACCTTGTTAAGTTGCAACTCGATGTGTTTATCATGATCTCGTCCGGGCCCACCCTCGTGTTTCCAGTTTCTTTTTGTTTTGTTACTACTCCTGCTCGGAGAAGGTCCATTGTTAGTAGACAAATCTACGGCCCCGGTTGCCAGACTGAACGATACTTTCAGTGTTGATAAATCTTGGAAAGCGCTGTTGAGACAATTAAAATGTAGACAGTTATCGAATTTCCTTATCTCGTCCGGTATACCGATTATCGTTGTTCTGATTCCTTTGCTTCGCTTTGTGAGTCACTGGCTTAAAATCGGTTCCCCCATACATGTGCCAAGTAATGGACATCTCCTGCAACGTGTACCGCTCTTCCGGCAATGGAAAATCTTTTGGGGCTTTCAGTTGATCCGTTTTCGTCATTGGAATAGTAAAATAATTTTCTATCAAACTTATTGGTTCTGTCGTGAGTATGCGAACTTCTGGTTCCCCACTAACGGGCTGATGTGGAAAAAAGATTTAATACATGTCTGCAAATTTTTGTTTAGTTTGACTAACCATAATTCCAACTCCAGTATCATTTTCAAGTATCAAAAAGCCGTCACTGTCAGAGTTGGTGTCTTCGTCTGGAAGAGTAAGAGGACAAGGATCATTGGCTGATGATTGTACAGCTTCGTCCGGGAATAAGAAAACTTCCCCGGTTGCCCCGACTGCCTCTTGGCGCGTAGGCGATGCCACGAAGGCTGAGCATCATTGCAATAATAAACCCAAATGACTAAAATTAATTTTTTTCACTATAAATAATTGTAAACGAACCGCCATCTGAACCCTGAACATTGCAGTTTGACTCCTCCATTGCATCTGCCAATCGGTTGGGTAATTGCTCTTCTTGTGTCTTTAACTCTTCGTTTATGACCGTAAACTCCTAAATAATTAGTTAATAAAATTATAATTTTTCTTCTTGATTAATTGTTGGATTCTCACATCTATTCCACTTTTTTTAGTTTCCTCATTGATCATGTCCCCATAGTTTGTACAATACGCAATTAATTCTTGTAAAGCGTAAAACGTATCGCTGCAAGTTCGAATATTGATGCCACTGAGGACTATCTTAATGTCTGTTGTAGGTATGCCCTAAAAACAATACAAATAAGCTCGAGTTCTCATAACTAATATAATTACTGTAAAATAATAACCAAATCTATTTCATTTTCCTCTTTATCGGACAATGTGGTAACTTTTTCCTGCTGAAAAGTTACATCCTGTTTGGAAAGATCGCAGAAATTGGCATCGATAACTTCTATGTAATCTTAAATTCCAAAACAAATTATTGAAATAAAATTATCAAAATTGCATTTAAAAAAAGAATGTATCAAATACCTTTTTTCAGATCTACTTGTGTTGCATTGCAATTCTGTGATAAGAACAAACAAACGTCTTCACCTATAAATCTACAGTATAAATCAAACGATAATTTATTACAACAGTTTCAAACTAAATCGAATGAATTCAATTTCTACCTGAGACGAGATATGCTCGCATGTGCGGCAATATTGCTCGATATGCATAAATTTTCCATGGTTAAAGCAACCCGAAGTGGAAGGTTCACTGGTCTGAAAAGAATCTCATTTGATTTGTGTACAACTTACAAACTTATTTGAGATACCTGTAGTCAACAGCGCATCCCCACAAATTTAAGTGTAGTTCCGTAACAATGTCGGGTTCTTTGTACCCAGCAACATACTCATCTCGCACATTAAAGAAGTCAGCAAACTGTGAAACACAACACTGGATCGTGGGTGTCATCTTGTATCGTAAAGTAGCTTCACGAATTCCAAGGGCAACTTTAAACGTCTGAAAACAATTTTAAGAATTAGTGTCAAAACAGCTTGAACACCCCAATGAACATTTTAATACTTTAATATTAGTATTCTGATCCAGATTAACTTTAATTGCCATTGAAACCATATCTAGACTATCTCTGCCAGTGCCAACACAGCCACTTAATTTCGTAAATAAACCTGGCTGTGAATAATAAACAGTCGGATACAGGTGAGAAACGTCACTGTTTGCAATGTTTTGTAATTGTGGACTTCCTAACAGACGTTCTTGCAAACCTATGCAAAATATAAATAATTTGAATATGAACAGCTAAAATTAAATTTATATTTTTTTACCATTATGGAATATTGCTCCTTTATTCAACTGTAGACAAATAAAGGAGCAATTTTGTTGCCCTTGGAAACCGGAAAGAATGTAGCATAAGCCATCTTCAACTTGCAGATGAATTTCTCCACAATGTCCTGGAATTTCTTTTTCTTTGCTTTCCTTAGCAGGTGTAAAAAGCGTCAATCGCCCTTGATTAGTTCTAATTGTAACGGCAACCTTATTCTGCCCAATCTGTTTTGGATTTTCGTGCTTTCTCTGCTTCCGTACATCGTAAACGGAATAATATATGTGATCGTCGTCATCCTCATCAGAATTTGGATTGGAATCTAAGTCGGCTAAACAAAGAAAATTAATATGGCTAAGAAATGCGACGCAAGCTTCATTTTTCCGTACCATTCAAATCTAATTTTGGCGAAAATGAATGAAAAACGTTGCTACTCATTCCACGAATATTGAGATTCGGTAAATAATTTCCGCTTTTATCACAAGTCATTCGAGGTTTAGGAGCAGCGGGCTCCCATAAAAATAAATCGTTTACTATTCTGTTTAAAAGTTGTTATTATTACGATTAAAAAATTATTATTTTATCTTAAATTTACCTATTATATACAACTTCGTAGAAATCCTTATCCAACAAGCATGCGGACCAGTTAGGTAAATTCAAATCCAGACAGAATCGACAATTACTGCTAGTTGTTTCCATAAACAGCGACATTTCTGCCTTATCCCCAGGCATCACCATCTAAAATTTTATTATTAGACCTTTTACACCCATTTCCGTTGCAGTGGATCCTACCTGATCTTTATCCGAAAACGAATCTTTACATTCTTGTTTATCACGATGTTGATTTTCGTAAACGACTTTCCGCGACGAAAATGGCGATGGTTCAGTATGCCGATTGTTAGACATTTGCTGAACTATGGTATCGATTGAGCTTAATGGCATGGAATCTAAATTGTCATCAACATCTTCTTCCACGACCAACGGTGGTTTTACTGGATTGATTTTTATCAACAGCCTGAAATTTTCGTAATGTTAAACCTATTTCAGCCTATCCATTGCTTGTAAATGATATCAACCTAGAGCAACTGAATTCCGTTTCGTTTGATCCTCCTTGCATATCAGCAGTAGCATGCAGAAAATGAATTTTTGGAAGATCAGCAGCAGCCATGTAATAGCCTTCATGTAACAAAATAATAACATCAATTCCGTGCTCTCAATCTTTTATCATTTTCTTACCATCTGCATCTTTCCAACGAAGTTCAATGACTGAATTTGTTTGCTTACTGTTGAAAACGGTGCTCCAAACCGTTGATGTTAAGTCAATTTGGAGAATATCTGACCGAATATTGCGTTTCCACCACGGTAAACGATCCATATCGTGTAGCGCACGAAGGTCCGGGATGGGAAATCTATGCAATTAACATTAAATGATGAATGCAGAATAACTACACGTTGTCCCATACCTAATAAAAATTGACAATAAAGGCGCGGAAATTTTAGCAGTTACCATGTAATCGGAATTAAGGTCGCCTTCATCTACCGCTTGATTGAAACACGACTAAAGAAAAACAATAAAATGAGTACAATTTTATTCAAAAAATACCGATGTGCAATTCTTACTTGTGCCGTTTGTGGGCACAATATAGGTCGTTGATGGCACTGGTTGTAAACTGGCTGAGGATTTAGTAAATCACTTATCCGATCAACAATCGATATGTCCAATTCAACGTGACACTGTTCCAAATTAATTTGAATTTCCGTTTTTGGTAGGTTCAATCTATGCCTCCGAATTCTACCAACAGATTCAGCGTGCGATACTTTCATCCGAAAACACGAATCCATCTGCCTAATTTCACTTTTCGAATCAAACACTAATAACTGTAAATATTATTTTCTTTTTACAACAAAACCCAATTACAATTATTAAATAAACCAATCACATACATCACAAAATTCCCACGAGCTCCCAATGTGATTCCGATCTGTTTTCAACGGTTTGTCAATCATTAAGCATTCAACTAGCTCCATTGTTCCGCAAGACAGTGTAACTAATGACGTACAGATAGAAGATACCGTACATTCATTACCTTCAATTGTTACTGGACAAGCACTCAGCCTGGAAAAAAAATTAATACATACGTAATTAATTATTTAACTGAAGATTGCAATAACCCAAACCTCAAATGATTGAATTTGCAAATGTTTGCAAATTCGTTTCGACTGGCTTCAAAATTACTCGTTCCTCTCCGAGTTAATTCAATAAAATCATTGAAAAATGTTTCGGCTGTGTTTTTCATTTGATCGACAGACGACTGAGCCACGCAATCACTGTTTTCTCTCGTTGAAGTCATCACATCCTCGTGCAATATAAACACATTCAAGTTGCTAATTTGAATCTTATATTGCGTCAATTCAGATCCTCCAACATTTAACGAATGTGAATTGTCTGCAAATAAAATTATTTTCGACTTAAAAACCCAATTTCTTACTTATACTTAATAATCTACACTAAACAAATAATTTTAAAACAAAAACAAATTCATAGCATTAGCAAGTAGTTACCTTTTAGTAATGGAATATGTTTAAACTCCTTTGCATTAATTGAGTTTTCTGAACAAGCGCTAATAAATGAAGTGTCTACAAGCAACGTACCATGCAACAAAATTAAAAATTAAAAAAATAATATTAAAATTTAAAGCTAAAACTAATTATTACAATCTATGGAAGTCACATTGCTTATATCTATTATGAACTCATTTACTATACAACTTTCAGTGTTCTACTTGTATTAATCCTAACTTAAATAACTAGTTCAAAGTGTTTGTGCATTACAATATGAACACAGTGCGCACTTCTCCTAGAGCTCCATATTTCGAGGGACCCCATTTCTTGACCAGTTGACCAAAAATAAAAATAAAATTAAGTACGTACTTATATCATCATTAGTTGTGGTTTCCGACACAGATGTTGCATCAGACGCCACACTCGAAGCCATTCGTTGAGTGGTCATTGGCAAAAATTCATCATCAGACTCTTCTGCAATAAGCAAATGCAATAAAAATATAAACATATCAACTTGTACGAGTTTTACCCAAGCAATGTGTTGACCACCCTTGACGATGGTCTAGCGATTTGACAACAGTAATGGGTTTCATTTGTTTTTGAAGTTCTTCTTCAACTCTAATAAAATCGACAGGTTCCATGGGTTTGTTTCGGGACTGTTTAGTTGGTGCAACGTTACTGTTGTCTTCCATACCTAACCGGAGATATTATACGTTTGTGTGTAAAAATTTTAATTCTGTCAAAACTTACCAGGAGATAATAAACCTGATGCTAAATTAAGTAAAATATGAACTTGTCTTGGCGTCAGGAATAAAGTGCACAAATTTAAAGTCAACTCAATCGCAACCTTTCAAAAATAACAAAGAAAATATTTAAGAGTTAGAATTTATATTATATATGTTATTACTTTTGGACCAGGGACTGAGTCGACTTGTTTCAGTTTAAGACAGATTTCTTGTCTACCAAGAAATTTCCCAGCAAGAACTGGATTTGGACCAACAGCGGCAATATTCGTTGTAGGATTTGAAAAATCGTCCATATCTGTTGAACTTTCAAATTCTGAATGTTGGGGTGGCAATTCAGGTGACACAGGAGCTGTTGCAAATAAATCAAGCGATTTCTGAAAATATAATTATGTAAATTTGCCGCTTGATTAGTTGTTCTAAAACTGCCTTACTCGTGAATCCACCGAATCGTTCGAAGAAACTGATCGCGCGTATGTTCTTGCATGAGTTGGAAATTCATCCGTATAAAAACTAAATCCTTCAACGTAAAACTTCTTATTATTAAAAGCGGCATTTTCATATATATTCTTCTGACAATTTTTGTTGACGTGTTCTTCCGTTCCCGCTTCATCGAAATAATCAATTCTAAATAAATAAATAAATGAATTTAATTAAAAGCTAATTATTTGAAAACATTTATTTGTGCGTGGTAAATGGTTACTTTTTAAATCGAAATTCAACTGCAACTCCATGTTGACTATCTTTTGGTACGTGTTCAACACGGAAAACTGTATCGATAAAACGAACTTTGATGCGACTTAAAACTATCAAGAAAAAAAAATTATTACAGCATTCGGTAAACAATAAAATTAAAAATTAAAAATTATAAATCTTAAGTATTTAATTGTTATGACCCTAATTTTTATGTGACCCCAGCCAAAGGTCCTTGCCTCCGACCATGGGGTCTTTCTCCCAACAATGCAACACAGGATTACAGTTACCAATTAAATTCTCAGTCTTCACATTACAAATTTTTGTTTTGCGAATTTAAAAAGGGTAACTGGCCTTTTTTTCCATTGGCTATGTTGAACTATTAATACCCCTGTCCAAGAGTTTTTAAAATTTAAATAAAATACCAGTTGTGATCAACAAAAACAAATAAAACGGCATATTGTACAATACATAAATTCCCCAGTTACCAGATTCAATTGCTTGTGCAAATATCTCTAAGCCTTCGAACGATTGATTCACAGTCTCTGAATCTGCACCCAAATCTTGTTTCAGACATTCCTGAGCTAACTGAATGCTTGTGGCCATACTACTCCAATCGAACATACATCCTGCAAAAAATAAAAAACATTCAAATAAAAATGATGCTTTACCGTGTTTCTAAGTACTCACCATCATTAAGGCGCTGCTTTGGCTGAACAGTAATGGACAATCCGTGTACTTCGACATAACTACTTTCTTTTAATATGTGAAGCCACGGCACGCTGACAGAAATATTTGCTATGTAGCCATCTACAAACTCTACTGGAAGTTTGTAATTTTCACCAATCTCGTTCAACGTCTAAAATAAATACGATTTTCATGCAATAAACCTTGGACTTGAAAAATGTAAACAAACTGCGCAAATGTTAAAACTTACATCAACATCTAAACGAACGTCCGTTAACGACGCTGTCCCATTGAATAAGGCTACACTCAATTGTTCATATGAACCTTTTTCCTGCAAGAAATCTCCCAAATAGCGTTGCAAAAGATATTTGCATATCTTGATTTTAAAAGATTCCGAAATGAAACCCCACGACATTTCGTTTCAAGTGAATTGCAACAATAACGCTTTATCCAAATAAATAAGCCACATCTATCGTGCACAGCTGACCAAGTTAAACAGATTACGGGTTATAGGAGAAGAGTTACGTGCGTCATTACCTGCTACCTAATGTACGGAAATATGAATTTGAGTGACGAATGTTTGCATTGCAGCCGTGCCAAGTGCTAGTTGTTTCAACACCACCTATTGACAACACGACAAAATACCAGTTACCATAGGCAGCGCGTCGAGACTCGAGACAAGGCGTTATAAACAATTGTATGTCGTGTGCACCTGATGAATACGTGTATTATTATTGATTGCTGAAACCTCACGATTAATTAACTACAGTAACCATGCCTTCAAAAGCGGAAGACATATTAAAAGGCTTCAAATTGTATCCTTTTTGTTTGATTCACGTACGGTACGGTTTATATTGATTCCGTAATGTTTTGCTGCGTTTATTACCCTTAATCAATTGATAGAAATTGGATGAATTTACGTGACTCGGATACAGGAAAAATTTTATGGCAGGGAGTAGAGGATTTGTACGTATTTAAATCAATTGATGTTGCTCTAGTGATCCGAATTAATGCTTTTATTCATGTTTATACATTTTTCTATTTTAGATCTACACCTGGAGTTGAACATGAAGGTTTATATTTATAGTTTTGTTTATGATATGGGTAAATAATTAATGCATATTTTAATTTGTTTTCTTTTACAGCCAGAGTTCCCAAAAAAATTTTAAAATGCCGAGCAATTTCGAGAGAAATTAACTTTTCGTCGGTTGAACAAATGGAGAAATTTAAGCTCGAGCAAAAAGTTTTGTTTAAAGGAAAAGTATTAGAAGGTGAGTCGTGCGAATTTGGTTATAATATTTAAAAAAAAAAATAATGTTCGATCATTTATGTAAATTTGAGAATGGCACTTTGAGTTCGGTTTTGTTATTCCTAATTCAACGAACACGTGGCAGTCGCTGATTGAAGCTGCACCTGAATCACAAATGATGCCTGCCAACATTCTCAAGTAATGTACACTTTATCGTTTGTTTTCTCGCTGTTACTAATGCATTTTATTATTATTTTGTTATTTTCAGTGGGAATGTGGTAATTGAAACAAAGTTTTTCGATTATGACCTCCTAGTCACCACATCTGCAGTGCGTTTGTTTTACGTCTGACATTCTCAATGCAAAGATCAATTATCCATTTCTTTTAGCTGATTTAAACGTCGTATTTTATTAACGCTAGAAGTTAATCTAGAAAAAAAACCAAATGTATTCCTTATTTATGAATCATTCCATAATCAGTGATTTATGTTTGTTACAATGTTCTGTTATATTTTTGAAAGCACGTACTGAATGTGATGTTGAAGAATAAAACGTCTTTATTAATTTAATAATGGCTAACACATGACCTAATTACAACTGTACAAACGCTACACAACTAGTTAAGAAATTAATCACTAAAGCCAGCATTTTCAGCAATCTCATCAGATTTTCTTCGGAACTGTCTAACGTATTTGGCAGTAAAAGGACGGTAATACCAACCCTGGTAATCTCCTTCAGAGGCCATCATTTCTTGCACGCGAGTTTCGATGATTCTTTTCAAAATAAAACGTTTATCAATTCCGACGGTAAACGAGTGAGATTATCAACGAGTAAAACCTAATGTGTCGCCTATCATATTCCTCTTTAAGCATATGCATGCTCTTCTCGTACTCTTGTTGATAAGTGGGGTAGATGTACTTTGCCATCCACCTCTTAATTGGATGCTGGAAAAAGATTCTATAAATCGCAGTCGTTTATCATTACATAACCATTTACTTTGTGATATTCCCACGGCTGTGGTGTATACCCTTCAGGGATTTCGGCCAATTCAGCCGGACCAATAAATATCTCGCAGTATGCGACTAGGCTGATAATGGGAATAAAACCCACCATGCAGTACAAATTGATCATATCCTTCATCTTGTTCCATTGAAAACGACTCGGTTTAATTATCATCACACGTTTCGCGGCCATTTGCCGATTTTGCACTACAATAAAAATGTATATAAATAATAGTAACAAATTAGTCTGTTATTTTTCAGAATATAGTTTTACTTAAACATGGATTTATTTTAGGTGTCAGCATTTTCTTGCAAACATTAGTTGCAGCTCTAAACGGCAAAACACTGAGGACCGCCATTTTGGCTCGCTTTCGCCTCGAAGTCTGACCACGAGATCAACAATATTGATATTTTCCTGGTTGAAAATGGAAGAAAAGAATTGCTTTAAGTAAAAGACTTAAAATTTAATAACAGAATTTATGCTTATTTATTTTTAGTTTTTGTATAATTTCGTATAGCGCAAAGTCGCAGTGTCTACGAGTGTCCCGCAGCCGCATGCGCACAAAGTATTTAATAAGAGGGAAATGGCCGATCTTTTGGGCTCGATTCTTAATTCGATGACAAAACCGCCTACTGTCGGAGACAAACAGAAAGAACAACTAAAAAGTAATATTAATTTAAACTGGTAATCAAGCAGTTGCTAACTCGTCCTAAAATTCCAGAGCAAAAAGAAGTACTTGAAAAAAAGCATCTTGAAGAAAAAAAGAAACTCAACTCATTCAGACAAAAAGTAAATGGAATATAATCTTCTCCAACTGAATCGTGTTAACAAATAACAACTTTTTCCTATATTTATTAGATCGAAGGAGATATTAATAGTTTCATTCAGGATCCAACTCGCCCTAAATACAAATTAGAGCCCATGAACAAAGTCTGTCGAAGCATAGTGTAAAATTAATTTGCAATCTTTGCAATGTGATACAACGATTAACATCGGCAATTACCTTTCATTTCAGACACGACATTGTAGAAGTAGCTGGCCTTGCAGCATTTTCCTTTGGCACAGACGAACTAGATCGGTACGTGTATGTGTTTAAAAAGGAATTCGCGCCAAGCGACGACGAACTAGCCGCTTACCGCAAAGGCGAAGAATGGGATCCCGAGAAAGCAAAAGCAGAAAAACTAGTAATAAATTCGTTTATTACGTTCTAAAATCGAAAATAAATCGAATTTATTTGTTTCAGCTTGCAAGTAATCGCGTGGAAGATGAAAAACCAGCCGAGTTTACACCAAACAGTAATTACAAGGAGAAATACGAAAAACTCATTGGGAAAACATCGGCGAAAGAAGCTGCCAGAATCACCGTCCCCAACAAGCAGTTTGGGTTTGGTAAATATTAAATATTCGCATTTAAATTTAAATTTAGCGGTATCAAAATGAACGTGAACGAAAATCTTTAGTTCCGAGCGAAAATAAGCGAGATCAACGGTCGATTGAACAAGCCATGGCGGATATAAAAGCGAAAAAGAAATTGAAGCTTTCGAAGCTAGAAGACGAAGACTGCAAATGAAACTCAGCCATTTTATCTTCCTTCCAGAAATTGTTTTTTCCTCATTCCCCTCATCACTGCATGTAATTAAAGAACAAACCAAAGAATTACTATAATAATAATAATACGTTTATAACAAATTTATAACTAAGTAAAAAAAAAATATGTCAGTTCAACAATTCATTAAATATCAAACATCAGAAACAAATCGAGTTGTACTTTCGCACGAACTTAAACGATTCGAAGTCTGCAAATAATCGGGACTGAATTGCATCTCGGGCTGAAAGTACTCGGGCGGACATGATAATCTGTTCGGATTGGATGATGCTAATGTCACGTACAAAGGCCACTTGGTTTCGTCTAACGACTGGAAGCTTTGAGATAATTTAGGATTTAAATTGTACGCGTACTCCAAGTCCCGCGAAGGATCTATACAGTTTATATTTGACAGCGATTCGTGTCTAAACGCGGGAGGCGGTTGTCGTTGTTGCTGCAACTGGTTAATTATTTGGTGCGTCGATCCGAACCGCGGTCTGATGCCTCTGACGGACGGCCGACGACATATTTCCATAAAAGCGTCGTTCGGTTCGGGCGTGTACCTCTGGCGTACACGTTCGATTCGTTCCCAATCCTGCTGCACGAACCTCTCCAATTCGTCGACGTTGTCGTTCACTTGATTGTCGTGATCGTTCGCACAATGGTCCCATAATTTACTGCTCATTTTCCACTCGCGCACGTCGCCGGGTACGTCGACTTCTTTCGGACTGGAATAAACATCTTTTAACGGGCATCGAGTGTTCATCATGTCGTGCACTTCTTGCAGATCCAATCGCGGTAAAGAATTCATGGCGGCTGCTACTTCGCCGCTCGTTTGACTCGTTTTTGCGTCGTCCGAATCTCGCGTAAGTAATCGCAGTTTCTCCATGATGGAAGGCACTTGATTGGATGGTTTCGTCTCCTGCGTTTTTCGTCTGGTGTTGGCGCACTGCGTTAAGCTCCGTCTTAGCGCAGTTCGTTCCAAACATTTACGAACGGCTGAATTACTTCTCAGCTCGCACGTTCGATGCGACGGCGAATCGTCGTCGGATTTCGTTTTCTGGAGCTGGTAGCGACGTTGAGACTGTTGTATCGACTCTTCGTTACGTTTATTCTCCTCGCTCGTCATGAGGATGACCGTGTCCTGCGACGAATTCGTCTCGGAATCACTGTCCAAGTTGTTCGCGTCCATCATCATGTGTTCCAAGTGAGATAAACTATCCCCAGTGACACTTTGGTCGGGGAAATCGTCAGGTACTGCCTTGGAATCGTCGTCGTCGTCTTTATTTTTATCAAATTCATCCCAAAAGTTTTCCTCCATTTTAATGTCAAAACTGGAGTCGATTAGACTGATTAAATTACTTATTGGTTCGGATGTTTCGTTACAAATCACAGGTTTATCACTGAAACTGACGCGTAAATTTTTTTTGGTGCTTTCACGCTTCAGAATTGAACGCAGCGTCCCTGAATCACTGCCATTAGCGTCTCCATTAGTCGATGACGAAAGCTCTTCCTGTTTCGCAGGCGTTTCGCTTCTCTCGGGCACAACATCGGGCAAATCAACATCTTGTTTATCATTAAATTCGTCTTTGTTTTCATCGTCCATTTCTTTTAAATCTCCCTCACTGTTATTATCAGAATCGTCCTCAGTTGTCACAACTTCTGCACTTATCATTTTGTTCGCGTCCTTTTCTTGATAATTTTTCTCGTCGTCCGGTACGATATCTGGAGATTCAGCCTCGGCCGTGTTTCTCTGCTCCAAAAAAGCTTCGTTACTGTCATCATCGTTTTGCTTCGTTTCAGTTGAGCCGGACGAGCAATTGATTTCCAATACATCCTGGCCAGCATTATTCATTATTCTTTTCGACGTTAGGCCTAAACTTACTGCGTCGTCGTCAAACCTAGTCTCGAAAAATCTCGGACTCGAACGAGATTTATGAAATGTGAGCTCAAGCTGATTATACGCAACAGTAATTTTTTTTTTCAAAAATGAATGTACCGTATTTTAATTTATATTAATCCGCAAGTGGGCAATGACTAAAAAAATTACGCGTATAAATTCTTCACCTTTTGTTCGTTTATTATACGTAAAAATTAATCGTGATTTTAAAGGGGGAAAAAAAGGCCAGTTTGTTGAAATGGGTTCGCGATTTGTGGATTAGCTATACAAATCACGAAATTAAGAAATCGCGAAATTTGTGATTACTTTTTTCGCGACACATGTGCCCCACTGCCCCCCCCCCTCCCCTCCCCGAAATTGCATAATGAAAGATTACCGTACACTTTTTTGCAGTTATTATTTTCTTGGTACGTACTGAACAACAAGGGTTTGTCATACGTGTGTATAAACACCATATTACACCACAAATTCAGCGATGCAGGACTATTGACCTGGCATGATTATAGAATGTAATTCCCCATTATCTCAATTAATACGATAATAATAATAATAATATGTACCGTTTATCTAAATGAAAGAATAATTTTCTACGAAAAAAGATATCAGGAGTACGGTATAACTCCTGATATCTTTATAATTAGAAATGAATAAATTTATTTCATTTCATTACATTTCATTACATTTCAGCTCGCTATTGTACCTCTGAATCAAAATCTTGAGAAACAAATAAAACTAATGGTCAATACAGTACAGCTGTGGTCATAAAAATCTTCCCTGCTTCAAGCCCACATGGAGAATGAGCATTTTTAGCTGGGTCCACTAGAAGGTGCTTAAACTCATTATTTGTGACATCATTTAAATGACAACTTATCACAAATAGATAACCAATGAGTTTATGCACCTTCTGGTGAGGTTAGGTTAAGTTAAGTTTAGGTTAGGTTAGGTTAAGTTAGGTTAAGTTAGGTTAGGTTAGGTTAAGTTAGGTTAAGTTAGGTTAGGTTAAATTAGGTTAGATTAGGTTTTTGGCCTTTATTAAGTTGTTTGTCTAGGGGAGTGTCCCAGAAGTGTTTCCCAATGCTTGGGTCACTTTACAATGACTCAACCCAAGATCGACCACCGACCACGTGGCCAAAGGACCTCGTGGCAGGGTTTTAAACTACGCGAAATATTTCATTAATTTCTTACCGAAAGAAATTAAAGAAATGAAATATATTAGCCCAATGAAAGAAAATAAAGAAATGAAATATATTAGCCCAATGAAAGAAAATAAAGAAATGAAATATATTAGCCCAAGGTCCTGTGCGACTAAAAACCGATTTCTATGATGTTTTGAGAGCAATGGCGACAGCATCTACTTCCGATTGGGCCAAAAGGGAAAATTCAGTCCGGTCGCACGTAGAGTTGGGCTTCGGAAATTTCCCGACGGGAATTCTCGAGAAATTTTCGTGATTTTTTCATCCCGAATTACTTTAATTTCTTTCGCGTAAGAAATAAATAATAACTTTCAGGAAATTTTAAACCCTGCCTCGGGGGCAGCGACGATCATCGCTAGTGTTTTGCTGTGTAACACACAGGGTCTTCTAACTCTTAAGTCATATCCATTTCTCTCTCTCTTGTCGGTTTCAAACGTGCACAACCTGCGAGGTCTTGCGACCTTGCCTGTTGCTGATTCGGATCCTACTGGGGCCCCATGGTTCCGCCCTGTGAGAGGTCCGAATACCTCTTCAGGTGTGTAGCTCCACTTGGTTTAAAAATTAAAATCCACATTTATATTGAGATTTAGCACGATTTTAGGTTTTTCTTCAAATCTGCCTTCAGACTTAATGGATTTCAAAATCCAAAATTTTGGTCCATGCAAGATTGGATATCCCTTGGCTCAAGCTGATTATTCGCAACAGTACCATTTTTTTTTCAAAATAAATATACTGTATTAAATTTTATCTTAATCCGCAAGCGGACAGTGACAAAAAACCACACGCGCATAAATTGTTCATATTCTGTTCGCGTATTGTACTTAAATATTAATCGTGCTTTCAAAGGGTAAAAAAGGCTAGTGTTTGTTAAAATTGCATAATGCAAGATTACCGTAAACTTTTTTTTTTCAGTTTTTATTTTATTGGTTATTGAACAACAAAGGTTTTGTCATACATGTGTATTTACACCATATTAAACCTAAAGCCAGACGCCCCACAAAGTCAGCGATGCAGGACTATTGACCTGGCATGCATTATATTATGTAATTCCCCATTATCTCAATTAATATAATAATAATATATGTAAATGAAAGAATAATTTTCTAGGAAAAAAGATTTGAGGAGCTATAATGGATAAATTTATTTCATTTGGCTGATCACCTCAAATTTCCCTATTCCTTTGTTAGATTTCACCTCGCTATTGTACCTCTGCAATCGAAATCTTGAGAAACAAATAGAACTCATGGTTAATACTTGGTTATAATATAATTTACACAAACATAAATATAACTGGCTACTCTAGCTGCAATATACAAAACAATTGGCAATGCTATTTTTTTTTGTATTCACGACAATATACAACTCGAGACTCGATTATAACATGCCTTTTTTATCAGTCACAATTTTGTTAAAGCAGTCCAAAGGCCAATTTAAGCCATTTTGCTTATCAAAAAACAAAAAAAGAAAATAGATTTTAATCGACTTAAAAATCATGCAGCCATCATATAAGAAACAATAATTAAAAACAAAAACTGTAGTGGAAAAAAAAAAACAATTTTGGAAGAAAAGAAAATAATATATATACGAGGTTAGACCATCCTATGTGATTGGCTGGTCGATCCATTTGATTGCACCCTAAAATCCCCCCTCCCCCTCGTTAGTGCGGCAGCGACGACGATGGGGTGGAGCAGCCAGTCGATGTTCGGAGCATCGGCCAGTAGATTTGATGGGTTGTGATTACTTTCTAAGGGGAAGCCATGACTCAGCTCTCTTCAACCGATTCGTTTTCCACTTCCTTCAGCCAAACATAAAAAGAACGGACAGAGTTCAAAGCCACGCCTTTACCCTCCTGTTCTACAGGATCTTCGCTCATCTCCCATAGTAAGAAAGCATCCTCAGAAATTATCTCTTCGTCGTACAGGACTCCGAAAAATGTGCACAATATACCTAAGAAAAAATTAAAAAACATCAGTTCAAATTATAAAATCCTTTTATCGATTAGATTTCATCACCTTTCGGTTGTTCCAATTGATGCATAAGAGCTTGCAGGGCGTAAAGTGCTTGCATTTCGCACGCTTCTGAATGATCCAAGTATTTTCTTAAAATATTACAACGATTTCTCAGTAGAGCTTCATCCACTGTTATCGTTGAATCTTCTGAAAAACATGAAAACAAAACAGAAAATGATTTCTTTCTTAAATTGTCATTTTACGTGTCAACACTTTGATCTTACCACTTTTTCCTAATACACTTTGACATACAGCAATCATTAAAGCACGAACAAACGATGTTTCGTGACATTGGCTTTCATTCAGGTGTGCCTAGCGTTAAAAAAATAAGAAAATGAATAAAATTGAACCCTTTAGTTTCTTAATGTATTCCTCACGTCTATCCAATCGAAAATTTCTTCATTTTCAGATGTCTTACTAGCAAATAGTGCAGCTAACTCGGTTTTCAGTTGCCCGGAAGAAAGATTGGTGGTTTTGCAAGGCTCTCGTGGCTTTACAGTAAACTCTAACTTCTGTCAACACCCCCCAAAAACAAATATAAAACCAGAACACGACACAATAAACCAATCTTACATTCTCCTTAATGAATTCTTCTGTCTTTAAACTAGCCGGTAAAAACTGAGACCACTGTAAATTAGACGATCTCCACAATTCACCAACTTCATGCGTTCCCTTAATTTAAAAAAAAGTAACAAATTATTATTATTATTATTTTTTTTTTGTAAAAGTAAAACAATATTACCAATTTCTTAGAAACGGCATGCAAAACAGCGGACACAAAAGAGCCAGCACAACCTGTTTCAAAACAAGGTTGGGCTGCCTCATGAAGAAATGACAAAGGTAATGTGCTATCTTTAATCAAAGGTGCAATTAATTCGCCTAAATATTCCCAAATATGAGGAATATCAATTGCATAATCTTCAGCCAAACTCAGAATTGCTTGAAGGCTGCATGAAAAAACACAAAAATCAAGTTTTGACAAGAAAACACTAATAATAATAATAATCAAATTATCTAGTATTAACCTTACCCTTTAATATACTGCTCAGGGGTCATTACTTTCGCCTTTATTAAATCATGCATCAGTTGGCCAATCTGTTGCCTCGTTTGAGCCGAGCGCTCTAGAACGCAATTGAATGCATAAGTAACAAAACAAGAAATCGTTGTGGGAGCACAAGTTTCCGAAATGCACAGAATAGCTTCCTAAAACCATAAAAATTCAAAATCAGACAAGTTCGTAAACCATTAAAACAAAATAAATATCTCACTTGAAAATCAGTATTATGTAAAAATTCATCGAGTAGTGCTTTAGCTCGCTTTTCAATTTCCATTTCAGTTAAGTCAGGATTTCCTCTCAGAGCAACATCCTTCTTCTCTTCCCTGGTAGTACTACTCTCTCGACTGCTATCGACCGCAGCGCGGCCACTTTCCCCGCCAGCAATTGTTTTCACAGCCGCAATTGCTTGTTCACGTTCCTTCTCCTTCTGCGACTGCACGACAGCTTTGCCACTGCGCTGAGCAGGCGGTGCCATTTGAGTACCTCGACCTTTACTTGAGTCTCGAGACGAAGAAGGTGCGTTTCTGAAATTTAAAACCAGTATTATTTTCGTAAGCAACAACAAACAAATTTTTTTTTTACCGATTAATTCCTCGTCTTGAATCTTCGACGCGAGCACATGGTTCGTTAGCGAGAGCTTGAAATCTGTATACCATTTAATTAATATCTCACCTATTTGATGAATGAATTATACAACTTGCCTATTAGATTTACTCTCAGGTTCCTGGCTGCTTGTCCTTGATCCGCCACTGCTTCCACGACTCCAACCGACAACATTACGACCACCCGGCCCCAGTTGTATATCCTCATCCACATTTACCTAATAAATTTTTTCAATTTAAAATTAAATTAAGCCTTCTGTAAACGTGTAACGTAATACCTTGCTCAATTTCAATTTTTGTGGATCGATGCGACTGCTGTTTTTACTGCCAACTGTATTCCACCCATCCTCGCCCATGCTCGATCCTCCACCCATACCTCCTAAAGCACAAATAAATCGGTCGTGTGAATAATTTACACGTAATTAAATAAAATGTGTACTTTTTCGTTTATCTTCCATTCGTCGGTGAGACTGAGGCTGAGTTAAAGACATTTCTCTTTCCACGGCTTCTCTTTCCGCCTCTAAATGAATTTGATCCAAAGTTTTTGGATTATTTTCGTCTCTTCTGGGAACCCAATTGTTTTGTCGCAAATCTGTGACATCTTGCAACATAAAACGAACTCTGGGCGATGCCTGTCGTTTATTAATGATTTCCTTCATCATTCGAAAGTAAGAGTTCATCTTATCATCCTATATAAAAAACACACTGCCATTAGATTACGCTTTTTTAAAACTGCAATTCAATTTCCACTTGCCACTGGTTCTTTATTATTGCTTTTGCTCTTCTCTGGATCAATGTCTTTTCCGATAGTTGTTAGCAGTCTGCACAAACATTCTAATGAATCTTCATCTTCCTGATTGAGCAATTTTTTTAGGCAGTCATGCATGATGCTGGCAGTGAGCATGTGCAACTTAAAAAGTTCGCCAATAAATCTACGCGAAATCGAAAAACATTAATTTCTACAAATATTTTCAACCATGACCAAGATATTATCCAACCTTATATTTCCTAGCGACCTCCTTTTCGCTTTTCTTTCCAAATCCTCCAATTCTTCATCCAATTCACGTTTCTTAGCTTCATCCTACAATAAAATTCGTTTCGTTATTCACTTTGCTCCCTTAAAAACCTCCTAAATGGTCTCACATCGGGAAACATTTCCTTCGCTCTCTTGATTCTCGCAACATCATCAGCAGTGTCTCTTTCAAATTCCTTCTGGCATTTATTGAGCAGTAATTTACGAAAGTTTACAAAGTCATTATCTTGATTTCCTATAGGGACTTTTTTCATAGCTAGACATTTGCATAAGTTGGCGTAAGCAACACTGAAATTAGGTTCATCTAATGCCTAGCAAAGTATCAACATAAAATTAACAATAATTCTACTTGGCAAAACAAATAACTACTTACTTTTTCAAATACTAAATCAATAACACCCATTAGCCTTTCTTCAGTGTCTATACTTAAATCGTTTACTTGTTTCACTAATGTGTTAAACTTCTGCGGTGTCAACTTATTGAGAATTCCTCTGACTCTCTTGTATAAATCCTACAAATATTAAAAAAAATTAACACGATGCAGCTTAATAATAACGTCAATACCGTTTACCTCGGTCTTAAGAGTCTCGGTATCTGTATCTTTGCCAAATTTATGAGTAGGCCTCCAAGCATTCTCAGACTTATTCAATCGCACATCGGGATTGAAAGATAATAGGACAATCTTCTTCTTTTGCTCAGTCTTACCACCTTGCTGGCTTGGCCGGCGGTTAACTTGAGTCTAATAAAATTTCATTGTCACGAAAAACCAAAACAAATAACTAACGAAAGAAAAACTTACATTCCTAGGGGTGCTACTAGACTTTACATATCCAGGAATGAAATCAGGAATATGAGGTCGTTGAAACCCAGTTAGACTAACGGGTCGTTCAAATGGCTTAGTTTTATTAGACTTAAAAAAACAACATTAAACATTTAAAAATAAAATAAAAATAAAAATAAAACGTGTATTTTACCCAAACTGTAACTGAATCCTTTATAACTTCCAGATCTGGTAAACCTTCTGGTTTTCGTAAGGACATTGGCTGAGACTGCATTCGCAGCAAGAATGACCGATCATATTGTCGCTTTCCTTCAGGATTTAAAGGACTCCATTGATCTAAAAACCACAAAAATCAAGTTAATCAACCATCCCAAAGTAATAAACATCGTTTACTAACCTTCCTTGTAATTATACTTAGGAATAGTTTGACTTTTGGTAATAGGTTGATCTATTACATCAATCACTTGTTCATTCCTCTCAAAATCTTGACTAACTTTCGTGTTTTCTTCATTCTTTTCAGCAACTTTACGTTCCTCCTCCTTCGAATTTATGTCATCAGCGAGAGAAACTTCTTCCGAGACCGCAGGACTACTGACAGGTAAGGTAATCTAACAAAAACAATGTTATTTATACATTAATAACCGATAAATTAATTGAATTCACGTCGTAGCGTTACCTCATCTTTGTCAACAAATGCGTCCATATCTCCACCTTGTTTACTCTCCCCCTTGCGATTCAAATGCACCTTGTTTCTTTTGCTTTTCTGTTTCTTCATTTCTTTTGCTATAAAAGACAACAAACATTTTATTAATTTAACAATTATTGTTTACCAAACATGCAAAAATTCAAATTTCCTAAATGATATGAATTTACATTAATGCGTAGGAATAAAAATAAAGCACAACGAGATCAAGGTCTTCTAGCTTCAACTTGTCTAATCCCAATTCTAAAAATAGGCACCTACCCCTCGATGTCCTCGTCCCTTCAACAAGCGCAAATAAAAACCCCTAAAACAACTTCATCCCACTTTTAAAATCGCCAAAGTCTCGCACAATTTCAAAATGGCTCGTACAAACTTAAGTCCGAGCAATGTGAACTAATCCTGTAATTCTATCTTGTTTACTCACCGCGGCAATTAGCAAAATCATCTTTGACTACTTTCAAGCGACATTCTCTTTCCATTTTATAACTTAAATTCTCAGCGAAATTTCAAAATTCTATTTTACTAATACATTCAACGAAGCTCGAGATATTTGTGGCACCCGTATCCATACTTGGTCCTATTTTGAACACGAAACCCGAGTCTGCCAAAAAGACATGAAGAGCCCTCTTGTACAACGAAAGAGAGACGTTCTGCATATCCGGTTCCTCTTCACAAACTAAACTACTTCCACCGCCGTAAATAACCAATTCAGTGAGATAAATATTATTATTTTTAATTTACTACTAACTAGTTATATTTCTCCTTAATATCCGCTTTAAGCCGTGTCGCCATGTCGAGCTAACGAACGTCACGAATATCACATGTGGCAACACGTGTATTTTTTTTTTCTTTCTCTAATTCAAAAATGGACGCTTTTTTGGACGAACTAATGATAATCAAGCCCGGAAATTACAAGTCCGACGTGTTGCAATAATACCAACATCTTCCGGCGCATCGCATTTAAAAAATTCTAACACAATTCACAGGCGCCATTTATGTTCTGCTAGACATCCGGCTAGCAGGGTTCAAAACTCGGGGAAAACCGGCACTCCATTTTTATTTTATTAAACCAAAAATTCTCATTTATATTATTCAAAAAAAAAATATTTTTTAAATAAACCACAATCCTACACAGATGCAAACATTCTCATTATTTAATCGTTACGAAACGATATCGTCCGCGGTACACAGTCCTACTGTAATTGCGATACGCACAGCTCGTGTCCAGAAAAAAATGAACTCAAATAATTCTTATCGAGATAAATTGTTTTAATATTCTACACCGACAAATTAGATTAAATACCCGAGAAAACTAAAGTTTAAATACACTAAGGGTTTAAACATTTACACGTATGCAAATCGCCTGTTTTACATATTAAATAAGTAATTTACACGAAATGAATGCGCCTACTCCCTCAAATATTATTTCTAATCACTAATTTAAACAGCAAAAAAAAATAAAATAAATAAATTTTCTTCATTAACCGATATCTCAAGTTTTTTCCCACTCATTTCATGATAAAACTTACACTTTGTACTCCACTATAAAAATCTACGCCAACGGTTTAATTATTCATTTCTCCGTGACCTTAAAACTAAAAAGCCGAAATAATTCAAACTTTTGGCTTCGTGCCACCGAAATTGATTTGGTGGATGAACAAAATAGGGCAGAAATTAAATTCCTAAAATACCCAGAATTTTCTTTCGTTAAATAAATAAAATCTTGTTCAATACTCACACTCAGTTTCCCATTTTTCTGCGTGTGGGTCAACCATTTCGTTAGCACCGACATCACCGTTCTCCTGCGGACTCATCTCGTCATCTGCACTGGCGTCAGCAGATTCCGCCGCGTTTACAGTACTCTCGTGCTGAACAATCACGGGTGTCTGCTCGATGTGTTCGGGCGGTGCGACTTCAACCTCGACTGGAAGTTGCGCAAAATCCCTCTCCCTCTCCCTCGGGACCACGACTGGCGCGTCTACTGGGTGCTCGGTGCTAGCAATTGTATTTACTTCGATTGGGTCCATAAACGTTGGCAAGGTGAATGGAGCGGCTACGTTTCTGGTCACTACATTCACCGATTGAGTCTCGCGGATTTCGGTTTCAGTACTGCTTTTCTCGGTCAGTTTCACCTGAGCACTAATCACATTGGGATTGCTTACGTCCGTCTTAATTTCATTACTTTCGGTTGATTTTTCAACAACCACAGCACTCCTAGTTGAGATGGCTGCTATATGTTGATGCATTTGAACCTGCGCCGGCGGTTGTTGATGTTGCTGTTGCTGTTGTTGTTGCTGTTGCGGCGGCATCTGTTCCTTGACTACTGTTTGGCCGATCACGCCAGCAACCTGAGTCGCAAATTGAGCAGCTACGTCACTCGTCCTCTATTGTCGAGCAAGTAATGTATTAATAATTGTAATTAAAAGAAAATTGAAAAATAAAAACAGCACCGAATCGGGATTTTCGATTTTATGGCCCACTATTTCCTCAGTCAGATCTCGAGACGTATTGGGATCTTGAATACGGATTAGTTTTTTCTCTCGTTTGGCTAATGGGGCTTGTTGAGCCTGCGGCATTGCCGGCACGTGATGTCGGGGCATCATCTGACTGTAAAACACTGCAACCGAGCCGGCGAAATGCAAGTTAGAACCAAATTTTATCGAATAAATTTCACAGTTAAGTGTTTACCTGGAGGATTTCCCCCTCCGTAATGCGCAAACGGCGTATTCGCGGTCGAAACATACATGGTCTGAGCCGGAGACTGGACTTGGTAAGCCTGTTGAGGAGGATATTGAATCCTGTACTGTAAAAGCACAACAAATTCCGCAAATTAGTTCCAACGATTTTAAACCAATTGATCAACTCACATTAGGTGTACCACCACTTGCCATATACATGTGCTGCTGCATAGTATTAATTTGCTGCAGAGGAATCATCTGTTGCTGCTGCTGCTGTGGCGGCGGTTGTTGAGAGTGAGCGTAATACGACTGTTGTTGCTGGTTAGCAGTCGCCGGGTTTATACCCATATTCATTCCTGGGCGCTGATTAACCGAAGAAACCTGTGGCCGAGGTGGTGGTTGACGAGAATAAAATGGCTGCAAGTTCTGCATAGTTTTTATAATTATTTCAGTTCATTCGTCCAAAGTTTATTTTTTAATTACCGGGGCCATATGTGCGCCGAACACCATCGGGGTATTGGACGCGCCTGGCATCCCTGGTTGCCCCTGTTTACCCATATCGTGGGGATTTGTGTTTGCAGACATTTGCTGCTGATGTACTGCCGAGCGCATTTGTTGATTAGGATACATTCTTGGGATACCGTATTCGTCACCAACGTCTAATCGGAGGAAAAAAAAACGTCAAAAACGTTCACTTGTCAATTTTATGATTAGATCACTTACTTGGGGGGGTTCCGCGAGGTGGGATTTGCATTCTTAGTAAACCATCAAGGAATTTTGGAGGTGTACTTTGTTTGAAATGGGCTTACTTTGTGATGTTGAACGCAACAAGAAATGTAAAACATATGGTAGTCAGATGGGCAAAATCGCACATATTTCGTTGTTTAGGGGGAATAAAAACTAACTGGCTTGTAAAAATTAAGATTACCGGTTGCTTAAATGTATGAATCATCAATTTCGCCAAATTTGTTTCGCG
Organism: Strigamia transsilvanica; assembly: GCA_034701245.1. NCBI lineage: Eukaryota > Metazoa > Arthropoda > Chilopoda > Geophilomorpha > Linotaeniidae > Strigamia > Strigamia transsilvanica. The sequence goes on along the minus strand of JAQIXU010000051.1, from coordinate 45,258 downwards.
TGAAATTCATTTACAGTCGAAACGAATAAATGGAACAAGTTCCTTGATCCACATTTATTCAAATGTTTAGTAAACGTTTAACTCGGTAATATTAATAATTGTTCAAAATTCTAATCTTTAAATGATATTGCGATCGTTTTTAAAGTACTGTTTGGTCAATCAAGGCCGTCCATTTAGGTGGCCCTAAATGACAACTGCGTCATTCATTCCTTAGCTTTTGTTCAAATACACACCCTAATATCACACTGGCGATTTTAGTTCGGTAAAGGATACTGTTGTGGTCCTCTTTGCGTAACAGTTTGTAAAATTTGTTGCGAATTCGGTTTTCCTTTCTGCAAACTCATTGCAACGTGAGAAATCTAATAGTTGTCCTCATACAAGGAGGACTGTTCCGACACAATTGTAGTTCTAACGTTTTTTTATCCTACTCAAAAGAAAATACGCAAATATTTCAATCAAAAACTTATCCAAAAACACGTCCACAATATTTAGTAATTTAGATGATCGTACCACAAATGGGATGAAGACGATTAATTTAACTTAACATCAACATGGCTCCGTTGAGCGGTGCCGCGGTGTTGCAGCTTCGAACACTTCCGGCAGTTGTTGCACTTCCGCTCACAAAATCTTCTCGGCACAGCGCTGTAACTTTGCAGGGATAATTAAGACCTCGACGCAATTAAGCCTTTACAACTGAACTGGAAAATAGATTGCGGTGGCTGCATGCATTTTCGTTTGGAAATCAATATTTTAAACTCGGACCAAAAATTGGACAAGCTATACTGAAATACGAAACTCGGTGAAGATCTAGAGTTGTTCACATTATACAAATAACTATAAAAAAATTCTTCCTTTTTAGATTTTTCGAGTGCCCATCACGATTTGGTCGCAATTTACGATGAAAAAAGAATTGGAGAGAAATAATAATTTACATCCCAGGACGCCGTCTCATTTAAGAGTAAATGATGTATGGGTCGTATTACATTTGTCATTTAACGTAACTCCTGAAACAAGTGTCATTTTAATCAAGGACGCCCCTAAGTCACTCGGGTACCGCCAGTTGGAGAGTTGGCTCAACAAGAGCATGAAAATCGAAATGACGGATGGGCGGACATTAATAGGCACTTTCCTGTGCACGGATCGAGACTGTAACGTGATCTTAGGCTCATGTAGCGAATACCTTTGTGCAGGTAGTATATATAGACTCGTTTTAACGTCGAGGTAATTGTAATTGTATCTCAGAAGGAGGCACAGAAGAGGAGCCTCGAGTTCTAGGTTTGGCAATGATCCCGGGTCACCACATCGTATCGATCAGCTTGGACAAGTTGGAGAATGCGAAAGTTGATATTTTGTAAAAGTGTGAAATAAGTTTATTAAATACAATCGAATACCAATATTTTGGGCGGTATTTATTGAAAATGCACATGTTTTCCAAAAGTAGTTCATTTGTGAAATATTACACAAATTAAAAATATATTTGTTGTACATACAAATCATTCATCTTTCAGTGAAAACAGGATTTCTTTCACCAATATCAAAATTAAGAATAAACTGAAAAACGCTAACACTCGGAACGGTTTAGCACTTGTAATGAAAAGACAAACCGTTCAAAATAGAATAATTTTCAAAAGTTGACTTTTTCAACAAACAGATGATGATGAAAACGTTTCAACCGCCTCAATACCTGATGAGCAAATTTCATGACGACTTGCAAATCAAAACAAATTGATGGTTCTTCCAAACATGTGCACTCCAGTGGTATTTCCCCATTTCAAATACATTTGCAGGATGGTAAGAGCTCATTCTACAAGTTGCTAGAGGTGGTGTTTTTATATGGCTGATGTTGCCTTTTTGTAAATTTTTTTTCTTTTTTTTGTTTGTTTGCGATAAAACTCTTTCAAGCGCTCGACTGAGCTTCTGTTATTTTCCACGTGCGAGCCAGGTCCGTTTACATTCTTACAGAAAACAACAAATAAACAACTCAATAAACCTAAAACGGATAAATTAGTAAATATAGTAAACACCCGGCTTGCTTAGTTAGTAATAGTTGCCTCGTTTGCAATTTTCTCCGCGGTCTTGTCACCCTGATCGCCCCCTTCTTTTTGACCATTCTCGTCGCTTTCTCTTTTGGGACGGGATTGGCCTCGAGGGCGTCGATTGGGTTTCCTGCGAGGACGTGGATTATCTGGTTGCATGCCCTCGTTTTCCTAAACCAAACACACAAAACTCAAATATTTACCTCGACCAATAAATCAATCCTCAATCAATCCACTACCTTATTTCCTTCTGTATCTGTACCGCTCTGGTTGCTGCTGTCTTGGTTAGACCTTGGTCGACGCGGTGGGCCGCGGTAATAGCTGCGGTAAAAGCGTCGTTGTGGTCGATGCATTCCTCCTGTGCTTCCATCACCATCCTTCTGTTCACCCTATTTACAAAAAATTATTTCTTCATTAATTTAAAAAAAAAAAAAATTCCCTGCTCAATTTCGAACTCTAACCTCCGACCCAGGTTCCTGGTCGTTTTGACTGGAGCGTTGAGTTCGAGGGCGGCGATAAAACCGGCGATAAAAAGGTCTTCGAGGCCGGCGAGGGCGATTGTCGGGCTGACCACCTTCTCCCGAACCGCCATCTCCAGTCTGTTCTCCAGATCCTCCTTCACCTCCTTCACTATTCTGTTTTGGCGTAATAAACAAAAATAATTTGTTTTATTTATAGGTTCTGTTTCTCCAGGTTTCGTACCGATTGCCGTACTCTACTTCGTGGATTGACACGAGGAACATAACGGCGATAACGTCTTCGACGATCAGCTGCGTACGGACTTCCCTGAACTGGAGACCCGTTTGGTCCAGTTACATTTGCTGCTTCGTTGCCCTAAATTGAGTTATTATTTATTCAAGTGCAGGCATCAATTCCTCAGAAAGTTTGCTTAGAAAATGCTCGTGGAAGCAAAAAAATGAGTAATGGAAAAATAAATACTTACTTTCTCTCCCACCACCACGTCAAATTCTACTGTTTCGCCATCTCCGACACTTCTTACGTACTTTTTTGGATTATTTTTTGTTATGGCAGTCTAAAAATAAAACGGGAGGGAAAAAAAAAATTTTGACAAAATGTTACAACCATCTGCACAAATGTATTTAATAATGTTTTTACGAACCTGATGAACAAAAACGTCTTCTTTGGTATCATTTCTATTAATTAAAAAAAAAAAAAAGTTTTCAATTTATTGTTACGTAACTTTTCCAGTAAATGTGGATACAGCAATTATAGGCCTAACATATCTTATCTCGGGGTGACTATTGAACGTTTAACTATTAAGTTTCCTATTTCCAAAAGAAAAAAAATACTACATTCATAAGTCATGTGCAGAAATTCCCAGCAATGGTGCAAAATACACTTAGGCCTAAGAAAATGCAAAGAAAAAAGTAACAAAAATTTTGGGAATAAAATCGAGCGGCATTCAACAATCGCCGAAAATACTCCAAGTCCCCTCCCCTCTGCAAGACTTATTTAAGAATTCTTCACTTAATGACCCCAAATGTGTTTTTTAAGCCTATGAACATCGTAAGTTAAGCCTACCGGTTGATAAATCCATATCCGCTCTTAACGTTGAACCATTTTACTGTCCCAGTTACTTTGGTCGCTAAATGACAAAATAAAATTGACAAAAAAATCGTTAGTTGATAAAAATACAACAGACTCGGTTGAGTTTAAAGTTGGGTAAGTCGATCACAACTTAAGAATTCGATTCGAACGAACAAAGGCGTAAGCGGCCGCCGGAAGATGGATTCGCATTTTTCGTTAACGAGAAGCAAATTCATCACCAATTCGGGCGTTATAATTTCAAGAGTTCAACTCACCGATTATTTTTTTTTCTAACACAGCCTTAGGTTGTTCAGACTGTTTTTCCGGGTCGGACATGATGTTAAGGGTGGTGGTAAAGGTGTTAACGATCCCGTCCTCCGATGTTACTCCGTTCTATAGCTTTGTTCTGTCCCTTCTGAAATGATGGCCCCCAAACCGAACAAACTAGCGCTCCGCCTGCGTATGATTGGTGGATTGTGTATGACATCATAAAATAATCTCATTTCATTGGGCTAGCTTCTCGGTCAATTGTTTAAGGCAAAGATAAAACTATTCATAGACTAAACCCTAATAGTACATAACCAGCCACATTTTTAGGACAAAATAAACGAATACAAGTGTCTTTTTATTATTATTATTCGAATACCCATTTGATATTTCTTTTACAAAAAAAAAAATATACAAATAAAACCAAGGTAAACTCACTTTATTTTTTTTTTTCACCGTCATGTCTTAAGAAACATGATTTACATTAAAATGTTTTGGGAGGTCCACCAGATTTTTAACAATATTGCAGATTGTTCAACAGCAGCAATATACCTATAATGAAATTAGGAACATGTACACATATAGCGAGAATACAAAAAGAACTAACGAAAATGATTGAGAAAACGTTTCAGCTTATGCTGACACTCTATTGAGGATTAAAGTGAGCAAAAAATAATAATTATGGTGCTACTGATGTTTTACAGGAAAAATAAGACAATAACCGTCATGATATCAAAATAATGGTACTAAGGCTTTCCAACACTCGTGTAAAAAATATATGCAATAAACAAATTAGCTACAAAAAAAAAATTAAACTTTTCGTTACTTAACTCCATTTTTTCCTAAAGCGAAACTACTTTTTACGGGAGTTACTTATCAAGTGCGAGAAAGCCAAAGTTTGAAATTGAATTTTCTTTTCATTTTTTTTTTTTTCATTTTACATTAACAGGAAACTTTATACAGAACATTTTATCAATTATTTCATTTTTTTTGTTTTTAAGGTTTCTTTTAAACTTTTATTTTCTTTAACTGTCAAGTTCATTCGTACACCCTCCTCTGTTACTGTACTTTTCATTTATACAGGACCACTCCCGTTGTTTCAGATACATTTACGACTTGTCGCCAGCAGTGTTGTTCTTATAAGCCACGACGCACTCCTCACCACAAGATTTTAGAACGGTACACTGTAAAAATAGAAAGTAAAAGAAAAATACAAATTAAGTCACATATAACGTTTTTAACATTAATTTTTAAAATAATAACCAATATATCATTTCCGGATTCGTATTCTCCTCGTATTTTCTGTCCCAAATCAGCATCAGGCATTTTTAAATCATCACGCACATCACCATTATCGTTCATCAATGACAAATAACCATCATCACTAACAGCACAAAGCTTTTAAAGAAAAAAAGGAACAAAATTATAAATATTTTTTAAAAAAATCTATCAAAAAAATCGAACTTACTTGATAATCCTCACGTTTGACAAAAGGCACATCCATATTATGGGTAGACGGACAAATATCCTCATATTTTTTATTAGAAAATATATCTAAACCCACTAAATGAACCTATATAAACCAAAAAAAAAAAAAAAAAAGTTTACAATTTACATTTTTTCTCGACTTAAATTTGCACGTTACCTTCGCATGCCCATGTTTGCCCGTTTTGGACGTGGACATTTCCACGATTTTACACGGGCGGGCTTTGAGCATAACGAAGCCATTTTTGCGGAGTGAAGAGCACTGTTGCGGAAAAGTAGCGGACGCACCGGAGTCTCCAGACTCAAATTGGGAATCATCTACATCTGCCATTGTATTTGAGCTGTCGGGGGTCTAAACAATAAAAGTTGATAAAGAAATTGAGTCTTTCAAATTATTTCGCTATTAAACGTGCAAACAAAAGTGTAATGCAATATTTCAACACTAAACTCACTCATATATAGCGATTAAACGGTATTAATATATACATTTGTTTATTTGAAAAAGGTAAGAAAGCGTGAAAAAAGCAAACGCGTGGCATTAGGCCTAAATCTTAGAATTGCTATTTTGGTACAGAAAAACGATAAATTTGCCGAAATTCAAATTACTCGAGTTAAAGTCAAGGTTTTATACTTGTCCACAGATTATCACCTAATTGATCTGCAAATTTAGGAGGAAATTTCTTTAAAAATGTGGGAGGATAAATTGTCATGGAGAATCCAATATGGCGGGAAAGAGTCATCAACATTTAGCACCAAACCGGCTTTTTGTTTTCGCATTGTCTCATTTAGTTACGTTACTTACATTACAAACAAACGTCCACACTGTTGGTAAAAATACTTTTAACAGAACAAATTCTCGCTATTTAAAATCGAAATAATTTTTTAAAAATTTCCAACAGTTAAGATACTTACATGTGACTTTGCAGGAGACGAATAGACGATAAACTGTGCATGCGCACCACGTTTTCAAAAACTAAACATTTCGCCACTAGAGGTCGCAACGCACATTTAAAGAAAAAAAATTTCAAAACCAACCTGAGCATTCCAAAAATTAAATGATATTTCGTAATGTCCAAACGTTATTTTACACCAAATGAAGTTCTACTTCACAATACAACGACAGATTTATGGGTTTCATTTTTGGGCAAAGTGTGTAATTTAACAAAAATTTGTCAAGAATATAAAGGTGTATATATATAAAATTAGCTTCATATTCAATGCCGTAACTAAAACATACGAAGAAATTAAAACTGGATTAAAATTTATTCAAGGCAGTGAGCTCTTGAAGCCGATCATAGCATTCGCCGGCAAAGACGTCTCGATGTGGTTCAATCCAAAAAGTGGTGATGTCAGTTCAGTTTAAAAATGCATTAATAAAAATTCTCAATTCCAAATCTTCTATATAAACAGCTAAAAACGCACATAGATCAAGAAACCGGGCTACGCCAGCCGTTTTTCCCACATGGACGTTTTGTGCACGGTCCTCCGTCATTTCCCTCATCTGACTGGGCAACCGATTTCGGAGTTCCGTGGTGGAAAAACAAGCATCTCCTTGTGGGCAACTTATCAAAAAATGTAAAACGAATCAGAATCATAAATGCGCTAGCTTCGATCGAAGACACGTTAGAAGTTAGTTAAGATATACGAAACATTCGGTTTTTGCCTTTTTTTCTTAACAGTTTCGTTTCTAAGGTGTGCGCTGAAGAAACTATCAACGATATAAGCGAACGGTACAGAGCCAATTTCAATTCACACGCTCGAAGTTACACTTGGAAGTGCGACGGTTGTTGTCTTGACATGAATAAAAGTATGGCCGAAAACGGGATTCTGGACGACCAACCTCGATTTAATCGAATTAATTTACCAGAAGATATATATCTGCCGTCGTTGTTAGTTTTTTATAATGACGACTTAACTGAGGATTAAATTCAAAAATTGCACAAAATTGGTGCTTAAAAATTCATTTAATAAATTAACAAAAGGAAAAGAAGAAGAAAAAAAAAAACAGATTAAACAATTTTTTAATTTCTACTATAAATATTACTTCCATGCTTGATGCAAAGCTTTTCGGGCTGCCAACTGTCTGATAAGATATGCTCCCAAAATGAGTGAAACCAACACGACCGAAATAAGAAAATGATCGAAATCGTCTTTTAACACATCGAACGTGCGAGATGGAGTAACGCGAGCAAAGAATAAATCTATTATTTAAAAAATAAAAAAGGAAAATTAATTTCAATTTTTACAACAAAACTTTACGTCTTACCTAGTCCATACGCAAACACTAGACACGTAGACTCGAGACCTGCTGCGGCGGTACTGATACCGCGAACATTGTACGAGCTCTGATTGTAATTAATAATGCTTTCCGATGGTACGGGAAGCTCCGGCACGTACGGATAGATGCTTTCTTCTCTGTGTTCGGAATTCGGAAAAACCGATCTTCGAGGATCAAGTACCGATTTAGGTAGTTCGACTATTCCACCATTCGGCAGAGCAACTACAATGTTTAAAAAAAATAGTAATTATGGATATAGCGATTTTAAAATTATAATAAACTCGAAGTAAATACATAAAAGATGTTTGCTAGTGATTCCTTTTTCCGTCATTGTGACTGCCATAGCATTTAAACCTGGTGGAAACAAGTACGCTTGTCTTTCAACCATTGGCAGCTGTGGTGGATTCAAGGACGAAAAAGCGGTCGAGTTGCTCTGAACTTTTCCTTCGTACATCTCTAGAACGGTCATTTCCGTGCGTCTTGACTTCTCATTGAAGTACGCATACTGCAAAAAAAATTAATAAACGTTAAGCTTTGTCTATGTTCGTCGTTCCGTGAGATACATACCACGGCCCAATTCTCGGATAAGACGGCATGAATTGGTCCTCGACATCGCTTGTGGACAGCGCTGAACACTACGTTACCCGTGATGACATCGACGAGAATGATTTTAAAAAAAGCTAGTTTCAAAACCAAAAAACAAAAGTTTACCGAATGATATTTTCAATCGAACATAAAATGTCATTACGTTTCAACTGCGAGTCGGTGCCTTTAGCAATTACACCTACTAAATTGGGATTGAGATATTTATATGTGACGCTTCGGTCTCCCATCACACGACCTTGGGAATGTACGTGTTCTTTAAAATTAAAAAAAATAAGCATATAAATAACTTCTTTAACGTATGTATGTCAAATTTGATACCGTGCATTGGTTTAACTACTACGTGTGTAATTGAATGAGATGGTGGTAACTTAATGTTCCAAATCGGCACGGCCATAATTTTCTAAATGAATAATTGATAATTTAAAACATTTACTGCTACAATTCAGATAATTTAGTCTTACTTCATTTTTTAAAGCGAGACTGAACCCTGTTACAGTACCCTCGTGTTTAGCAGTATATAAATAAAACGAGGACATTGAATCACGTACTCCTTGCGTAGCGGAATCTGGATAAACGTGCACCTAAATACATTATTAGTGAGATTACGTACAGTAATATTATTTCTTTATTCAAAATCCACTTACGTGACCACTTGTGGCGAGCAAAAGTATTCCTCGTAAATAATCATCCTCTGGCGGCGGTAGTAACATGACTTGAGCGATTTTAAAATCAAAATTTATAGTTCCAACACCAATTGGTTCACCAGTTAGGGAATGAAATTGATATAATAATCCTTTCTTGGTTCGCTAAATTATTCGTAGATATTAAAAACGATTAAAGACTTATTCCCCCAAGGATTTGTTAAGTTTAAACTAACTTTATCGACTCCAACAATGGCACACTGGGGTGATTGTGAAAAATGAGTGGTTTTTGTTTGGGAAAACAAAGCGAACGGGTGATGAGCACTTGCGTCGAAAGGTGCCAAATTCGGTAAATATCTTTGCCAAATGATTTTACCATTTGTGCTGTCCATACCAAACAACTGTAAAAATTATAAAAATTTATTATTTTAAATAAAATGAAAAATTTATCCAAACTTATTTTTGTAATACCTTTCCAGAAAGAGTAGCAACTACAATTATTTTATTAATGTTGAATACATCTCTGGTAAGTGTGGACGACGTTTCAGCAGCCATGAGATTTCTTCTTGGGTATAAGCCACTGATAACTGACAAAATCGAGTTTTCCAGTTGGAACACTTGGCTGGTTAGTCTCTTCAACAACATTGTGAGCAAATTAGCTGATAATATAAATCAGTATTAAATTTTCATTTTTTTTTCTTTCTGAAAATTTGCGTTTACTATCATCAAGTCTAAATTCCTGTTCAAATTGAATATCGCTTTCGGACATTGGCAAATCGATCATTTCAACGTTAGCTACGGATGCCAATGCTTCGTCCCTAGCCCAGAGTAATTTGCCTAAAAGAAATGTTTAGTACGATTTACAAATTTTTAAAATTAAAATTTCTGCATACCATTCAACTGATACAAAATAAATGAATCGTCCTGCGTTGTAAAGAAAATTCGATGCGATGCGTTGCTTTCTCTGCGCGGAAACATACAAACCCACATCTAAATCAAATAAAGATCATTAATTTAGTTTTCTATTCTAGTTTTTAGTATTTCTTTTTCCGTGTTACTTTTTCTGGCACCCCATAATGTTGAGAAGAAATATCGATTTTAAAAGGAGTTCCAGAATCGCTTTCTTCGACTGCATTACTCACGTCCAATATAACTTGCTCCTGTTTTGGGTAATAAAATTGTTTAGAAATTTCTGTAAACTCGATTAAGACTAAAAACATCTTACGTCATGTTTTAGCAACGAAAATAGTAAATAATCGTCACTATTTTCCACAACATTAAAATCAAGAGTCTGTATAAACAAAACAATAAACGTTTAGCTGTCAGTTTTAATAAATTTAATTATGAATCAGTTTTGTTTACGTTTGGTAAATCGCGAACAAATTTTACGGTGTCTCCTTCAATTTGAGCTAGCATTTTGTGATCATCGTCGACACTTATACCGAAAAACGGATTGTTTTCACCAACAAAACTTGATGAACTAATAAATTTGGGCTTAAATGTTGAATTTTTTTTCTCAAAATTCTGTAAATAAAATGATAATTACACAACGAATTCCCTCATCTTTTATAGTATTACCGGAATCGTTGTATTTGTAAAGTGTGAATTAGAAACCGTTTTCAATAAGTATATAACTGATGCTTCTTCATCTATACACGCGAAGAAGCTCTCACGTAAAAATTGACACGTTACAGGCCGGGTACCCCATGGCACTTGAAAATTCTGAGTCCAAACAACCCAATTTGAGCTGTAATTTAAAACAACCATGGTTAGTTGCGCGTCTGTAGTAAGACTTATTGCTATCAATTTTTCTTCAGCCGGTTTCAGATGATAAAAACTCTTATAAACACTAAATAACAAAGACGAAAAAAAGTATGTCAGCAGATGTGCAGAACAGTAAAAGAATCCCGATGTCAAGTTATTTACAGTTCTTGCAACGGTCGAACTATTGGCAATTCCCAGTTTAAAAATCCTGAAGAAATTTCCCAATTTCTTACAATTCTGCCTTCACCAGAAACAACGAATAATTCATCTAAAATAAACAAAATGTAAATACAATTTTAATGGTGTGTACACAATTGAGTACCTTTCCATCCTTGAAAGAATTCAATATCTCCATTGGGGCTTTGTTCGTAGATCTGTCTCCAAACTTAAAAATACAAAATTTAGGTATTTCACTGAAAAATTTACCGATTTTATACTAGAATCTAAAACTAAAGCGTACTTGTGCCACCAGATCGAAGATTAATGGCTGCGATAACATTGAAATTTGTTCCCACACACAGTCGTCGAGTTACGGGATTGAAGTATACGTGTTCCACTCTCCCTATATATTGTTGTCTCCTGAAAAGATTTTATATTGCTCACTGGTAATCAGACAGGAAACATAAATAATTAGTTGGATAAGTCTAGCTACCAATCAAATTTTCCAATTTGATCCTCGTACAAGCCAGACGTATTGGGGAAAATATTTAAAAATAATAATATGCATAGTTTGGTTAAAATACTGAATTTGCAAACACGCTGGAAATCCATGCTTTTGCAAGGTGCCGCTGTTAATGGCAACACGATATCATTTCGAGAACATTAGATTGATGCGACACCTAACGAGAATATAAATCTACTATAAATTTACTATCTAAAATGAAGATCTGACCTAGGAAAATTATTTTATTTTGAATATAATTATTTAATTATTATTAGTTTCTCATAAAGGAGTTTTGGAGATTATTATTGATTGTATATCTCCGTGGGAAGTGGGTCGTAAAGTCGTATCAGAGTCTGGCTGTATGGAGGCCAGTGAGGCACATTTCCCAACATAATACTTTTGTTTTGTGTATTTAATTTTAAAAAGTTTCATCCTTAGGATTCTTTTATACATTTTTTTTTAGCATACAATCTTAAAGAATTTTCTTTGACTAATTTTAATCTCTTTTCTGGTGCGAAAGAACTTAACTCTGTATAGCATCTTTAAATTCACAGCTACTATAAAGTCTTTTGAATAAGTAATAGTTTTTAAATGGGAGCAAAAGGAAATACTAAGCTAAGCCTTAAAATTTGGAATGCCCGTTAAAAATAAAACGATTCATTTACGCAAGGTCGAGCGAGACTTTGCATTTACGTCTGCTTGTACAGTGGGTTCTTAATTTGTATTTTACTGGCAAAAGTTTATTCTGAAAATATAAAATTTTTCCCCTCAGAAAATACAATGAACGTTTAAATTAACTTTACAACAAAAAAATAACATCTGGTTATTTATCGCTTTTTTTTATTTATTACTTTTTTGACTATAAATATTTTGTAATAAAAATTTTTTTATATTCCAATTGGTCGCAGTTGTTCAGATGTTCATCATCTGTGTCGAATGGAGTAATTACACCATTTTCACCGGTTTTTGAAGCAATGTTTTTATAACCTTCTCTATACAAGTTCCTCCGGGAAGAAAGTGATAAAGTCTTTTCGTTATCATTTAGTTTGCTTTCACTTACGGCTTCTGCTAATTGCACATATAAATTTCTTTCAAAATCATTTTGAGGGCTACTAGTAATTAAATCCGAGTCGATTTGGTCTAAATCATTCAAAGATAAAGACAGACGATTTCTACTTTTTGTCCAAGTGTCCGAATTGGCACAATTCTTGGCAGGACCGTCCTGACAAGTTCTATCCGTAATCGTAGTCATCGGTAGTGGGTTTTCTCGAACATTGTGAAACTCAAAGTCTTCATTTGCAGCCACGGAACCACAAACTGAACTCGTGTCGTCATCGGAATAATCTCCAACAAAACTATTTCCATTTGTCATTTGTAAATGCGTTTCCAGGCAGTGTTGATTCTTAAGAGTATTCAACTGCATCATAAAGTTATCCCGCACTGGACTCAACACTATTCCGTTGACACTAGTCCTTTGGAAGGTAGTTGGCCAAACGAGTTTATCTTCCTTCACTCCACTGCAAACCTTAAATGTGGACTTGTTTGCAAAGTTAGTGTCGAATAATCGACGTGGAACAACTTTGGCTTCTGAGAACTCATTTATGTATTGAAAAGTGTTGCATGATTCAGCTAAAATTTAAAAAAAAATCTAATAACTTAAAACAAAAAAAATCATTACCTGATTGAATAAATTTTTTTAAAAATACCAAACGAATGACGAATCAAAGTTGGACTGCGAAACGTCTTTTTTAGAGCTGCCCAATGTGTTTTATCAGCTAATACCAAAACAAAAGGCAAAAATAGTGTGTCGGCAAAAGAAAGCCATGCAAATCCATTTTCCAACCAAGGAGACGAAATTGGTAAAACAAATAAAATAAATATAGTTATTATCTGCAACATTAAAAAGAAGAAAAAAAAGTTACTCTAACTTAAGTGCAACGGACCAACTTACCAAATAAGGCAAATGATGTACAGCGTAGCACGAAAGGGACGTGGCGAAGACGACCGAGCACTGATTAAGGGGGCGGGTAATGGAAGCATAACGAGACCTCAATTTATAAAGGCAAAGCAAGAGTGCACACACCAAATGCGACGAAAAGGAAAGTGTCAAAATGAGAACGTACAGAATGGCGAACGGGAAGGGCCATTGAATAGAGAACACAATGCACGAAGGCGTTGAAGTGGAAGAGGAAAAAGGTTCCGAAAACCGTGAGAAAATCCCCGAAAGCCCGACACAGATGCATAGTAACGATAAAAACACAACGTGATAACGAACTTGGTTAGCACTTACGCGATAACGATGAAGGGACTGCGAATATAGCACACGGTCCACACACATAGACACTAATATTAAAACCTGCAGCACGCGCATTGAAACGAATGACCAGACAAAAAACAAGCAAACCGACGAAGGAAACGAAGAGCGAAGTAACAGAAACACTAACGAATAGGAAAACAAGAAGAAACACGAAGCGAGCTCAACCGATGTTAAACAAACGATAAATAAATGCACAGTGGACCAATGATTACGATACGAATGGTAAACAAACAGAGAAGACAACGAGAGAAGAATAGGCAAGGGACATAAACATGTCAGCAACAACCAGCTAAGTATGATAGGCTCCATTACCACTACATCGCCATGGATCTGCCGAGATGAAATTATGGAGTTGAGTCAATGGCCCACATGACGATCTTTCTTTCGTCCTTGAGAGTTTTTGACCGAGGAGAAAAGGGCGCGAGGTCGATCCGAGAGTAAATCTCCCTCAGGCCCGACTGTTGGAGCACTCGCTTCCGCGTTGTTAGTTGCAAGACTCACGTTCGGAACCGCACACGCACAAATTCGCGATCGCGTGGTCAAGTGCGATTGCAGGCTCGCTAGTGCTCACTTGTGTGCACTTGTTCGGTCGGCCGCGAGTTGGGGAGCGACGTGGCACTGGATTAGTGTTGCATGACGGCGCACACCGTGCTCAATCCGTTGCGCTCTTGCAATTTGCTCGTGTCTAATCAGAGAAAATGTTAAGGCTAATAAACTTAAGATGTGGCTTGTTGCTTAATTACACGTTAGTCGCAGAGCTGAGCAGGTGATTGGCAGTTGGTGCAGATGGTGAAGTGGCGTGTGTGGAGGGAAATCGAGTTCGACCCGGAACTCCACTTATGCTTTCGGGCGAGAAGAATGAACCGAGCGTGCACAGTGAAACAAGGAGCCGAGTATAGAGAAAAATGCGAAAATAATCCCACGACATACTGGCCTCGCTCACGTTAAATAGAGGCGGGCCTCGCAATTGACGCGCACCACGCAACATCAAGATCGCCACGCGCCCGTTACACACCCATCTAATTCCATTCAATTCTTATTTAAATCTTGAACCACTTTTTATTATACAAAAAAAGAAATGCCAAATAATTACTAGTCGTGAAGCAAATAAATCAATCCATTTTCGGTTACTACAACCATATTATAATCTACACAAATTCATTAAATTAAAACAATTTTTTAATTCATTGTTTCCTGTATTTTTTTGTGTTTTATTTTTTTTTATTTTTTAATACAATATAATTCAATATTAATTTATTTTAGTGGCCGTAACGTGAAACATGAGTCGTTGCACAAAATTTGAGTCCACAAATTTGGCAATGCCAAAATTTTTATTAAATCTGTTTGAAATCAACAGCATTAAATTGATCACTACACCAGAGTTGAGGTGTCCTGGTCAATTTGTTTTCTGTTGCCTCATCACAAATGACTCGAATAAAAACGTATTTCAAAGTCTAGTTTCTCAGCGACTTCTAACCGGCCCTGCCTGTATCTTCTTGCGCGCGGTAACGCGGTTTCCCGTGAGTGAACGGGATGTAACGGTATTTGATCATATGCTAAAATGGTAAATGTTCATTTTACAAACAAAATACCCGAAAGAGTTTTTTAAAAAAATATAAATTATTACCTTGATTTGCCGTTTCATCGTTATACAAAATAACGTGATGAAATACATGACCAAAATGGGCCAGAACACAGGGATATTAAAAGCATCAAAAAATGTGCAAATCATGGCGATCACTACTGCCTTTGTTGCTGAATACCAAAATTTGAATTCTGGCAAACGTCGAATAAACGGTCGAAATTCTTCATTAACTTTCGTTGGTAACTCCGGACCATCCTCTGTAATAAATGAAAATTGAAATCTGTTACACTTCAATCGAAAATTTATTTTTGACAAATAACGACAGAAAATAAAGAAAATTTCATGATAAACATTTGCAATAACTTCCTAACTGAAACATATGTATTGTCTTTACAAGATATCTCGAAAACAATGGATAACTAGTATAAAAACATCACCCCTCAGTGAGAACATGCCAATTATTCCATTAATTAGCCACGAAATTACACATCATCTAAATATTAATTTGTTTTTCAATGGCCAATCATATTACCTGTTTCATCTTGCATGGCCGGATCAATTTTAGGCGAGAGAAATGCGATGAACAAATTGAGGTGATAAATACCCAACGCGTAGGTTATAATATACCATCCCTTAAAAACAGAAAAAATATATTATTTACGAATTAACTCGTTTCAATGTCAACGTACTTGTAAATAAAAAACTCGTGCCAAATATAGTATTCCTAGTATCAATGTTGCTGCCCACCGGCCAAGCGTATATGGTGTCCACGAGTCCAACAGCTTCTGATATAACTGAAGTGGATAACACTACAGGTAACATTTTATTGTTTCTTTAAACGTGTATATATCATTTTAGTTCCCTTCACCTGACACAGCCTCCTGTAAGCACGCGTCAATATTTTGGGTTGTGGTTTTAGAGTGGCCGAGTCCCCCTCCATGTCGGTGTTTTAGGCCTAAAACGTCTTTTATAGGCTCACAATTTGAGTTTTGCTAATGTGTGCGACTTCCAAGGAACAATCATACATCTGAATTCAGTTAATTCGAGTCGATCCTTTGATATTTGCCCAATTATTTCTGACAAACGTAGAAAGATGTCTCGATGCAACTCCTCGATTATTCGGCCCCGTCATGGATGCCACGTTGCCAGCCTCGGTTTCACTTTTATCGGCGGCGCGGCTGGCGCGATTGAGTGGTACTAATTGAGTTATGTTAATTTTTTTTCTTCTATTTTTTCTCTGGAATTTTTGTTTTGTTTTGTTATTTTTTGTTATTTGAATATTTTATATTTTCTTTATATTTTTATATTTGAACGACATCTGTTGAGAAAATGTTCAGTTCCGTCGGTCGCAACACGATTCAACATGGCGGACAGCGAGGACGATTTACCGGAGAGTATCAGTTTTAGCGCTTCTAAAAGTCAAGCTATAAAGGATTTCCAGTTATCCGTTAAAAAAGGCATTTCAAAAAAGCGTCGTGTTAAAAGGCAGAAGAATAACGACGAAGAAAAACAAACCCTGCGAAACACTAAAAAGGTCTCGAGTCGTCTTGTATGTTTATGCTGCTAAAATAAACATTTTTATAAATATTTAGGAAAGGCTACAAAGACCAACTCTTGAAGAAAGTGAAACAATAATTAAGGATGATAATATTCGTATAATTGAAGCGGGGTAATGACATATTAAAGTTTTTTTTCTTTAAACAAGAATGAATTATATTTAAAGTTTAATATTTTCAAATAAATCTAGGACTACTGTATTTCAAATTGAAACTATCGATGATAATTTATCCAAAGCGCACAAAATTGCAGATAAAGCTATTGAATTTCGACGTAAACAGCTATCGAGAAACCGAACAAAAAGAGAAACAGGTGATAAAAAATGAAATAATCAAGTAAAATTTAATTACAACGTAAGTTTTTGACTATTTGCAGCAAAATCCTGGTTAAGCAAACGTATCAAAGTTGCAACCAGAAAATCAACTTAATGTAAGGCAATTGGAAGGCAATAAAATTTGTAATTAATTTTTAATTAAAAAAAGATTAAAGCGAGGTCGTAATTACTTAAGGCAAACTGGAAATGAATGATTGAGTGCGTAATAAATTGAATATTAAAAAAGTCTACTCCATTTCACATGTGTTTGACGCTATGAAAAAACCAGTCTACTTTTGTGGTCCACGCACCTCCGTACGCTTCGTAAAAACGGTTTTGGAAACACTGTAAAGCTTCTTCCTCCATTTTATCAACGGCCAGCGTTTTACGCAAATAACCAATATCGTCTATCGATTGCAACTCCGGTATACCAGTCATCAGCATCATTGTAAATAAGGTGATAAGTAAATTGGCATGACGTCGAAGAGTAATGTAAGCCTTGCCACACAACTCTTGAAACCTAAAACAACAAAATATTAGCATGGAACTAATAAGTTACGATTTTAGATCGGATTTACGCTTGAAATTCTTTGCTTTTCTTTGGATACTCTGCTCCTTTAGCAATGACGCAAAGAAAGTCTTCAGTGAGGACAAAAGGAACTCGTTCTCGGTTAATACCAAATTTCTTTTTAAAGTGACCAAGAAAATGACCAAAGTCGATGTGAAATATCTGTAAAGACCACGCTTAAGTTAATGCAGCTGAAAAACCCAACCAATTACTTGCCTGTCCGTCTTCATTGACCATTATGTTGTCAGGATTGCGGTCTCCAATGCCTAAAATGTACGTTGCGATACAGTAGCCCGCGCAAGAGTATGTAAATGTCTTTACTGCTTGGTCGTATCTGCCAACAACAAATGATTACCATCAATCGCATAATAATTTACTTGTATGGTTTACTTGTGTCCCTTATTTTTTTCCCTTATCCATTTGTGCAATTGAGTACTATCCACTTGAAATGCAGCCATCTTGCCACCTTTTCTTTGGATTCCCATTACGGTTTTAGCATTATGTACAACTTCGATCATTCCCACTTGTTTTCCCGTTGCCAGGCATGCGTACGGCATCATCCTGCAATAGAATTAAACGTATAAAATCAAGAAAAACCAAATAAATTTGGTTTGAATTACCGCAAATCTAAGCCTTCGTTCTGCCAGATGTTATCCATGATTCGAATTACTTGCAAGGTCAACATGTCTTGTCGAAGATCTGAAACGATTGGATCGAGAGTAAACAAAACTCAGTTCAGTTTAAACTAATTAATGCAGTACCATCTCCGTTTTTGAAAATCACAGCATTAGCTTGGAGTAACATTTCCGCCATCGGATCGGGATTTTGAAAAACTAACCACAAAGGTCGTTTTGCTGAATCTAAAATCTTGCATTCTTTGACTCTTTTGTGCGACAAAAACATATTTTATTTAATCTGAATTATTTCAAAAAAAAAAAATGTTAGTATCTTACAAAAGTTTCCCAAATATACAAGTGCTGTTCAAAGGTGACGGAAAATTTTGTAATGTTTCTAAAAAGTCTGGTTGTTGCACTTGCTCGTACAAGAATTTGAGCCGATCCTTTTGTGTGTCATCTTTACGCTCTTTAAGGGAATCTGTCAACTTGGTTAACTTTTCCAATGCTTCAACTTGTCTAATTAGTTCTTTGAGTTGATATCCGATTCCACGGCAAAAGGCTTCCAACAAAAGACCAAAGCGCACACTAGTTGATGAATCGTGCATCTCTGCTCTGGAAATATATAAAAATAGATGAAAAAATTATTATTTTATTACCGGTGTGTATGAAAATTATACTTTAAATGCCAAAAAAAGAAATGTCCAATTCTTTTATTGAGTAGACCTCTCTTCAGCAGAAAGCGCGCAAGATCATTGTCAAGATGCGGCTCAAATTTCATCACCTGAAATAACATCGTTAGTTGCGTAAACGTATCAATAATTAAGAATTAAGATAAACATACTTGAACAAGCTGCAGCAAATACTGAGACAATTGGTCATCGGACAGTGACTTGTCCAACCAATAAACGGCTAATTTTCGAACTGTAGCATCTGGATATTTACAATCGAGTAACTCTAGGGCAGTTTCCGGTGAAACCTGTTTCCACTCAGTAAGCAACATGTACAGCTGTAAAATAAACAACATTAAAAAAAATGACTCAAGGTTAGTCCAAAGAACAATTGTTAAAACCTGCGCGACTTCATCTCGACTGTTCCACTTGACAGAATCGAGCAATTTAGGTAACGTATCGGGAATCCATTTGCAATGGTATCGTAATTTCCACAGCAATTCCTTTTCTTGTTCAGACACTTCCGAGAGCGGGTCACGCTGACTTATATCTTGAAGCAAAGTTAAATCAGCCTACAAATAAAAGTAAGTTCTAAAGAAAATGACTCCGGACAGACAGCAATAACATAATTTTACGTTGGTCGGACATCCTTTATCGTACACACTTCCGCCCTCAATGTTTGTGACGACCCGGTCTAATTCCCGGATTTCTTCGTACGTGGGGAAAATTACCGGATGTGCAAATCGATCAAACTTGATTTCGATGCAGGGCGAATCCTTATTAGGGTTTGAACCAACAGTGCCTAAAGGATTGAGCAATTCATTCATCCCTCTAGGTAAAGGCCATAAGTGAAGGCTTATTTTATCGGATAATAATATTCCATTGTAATCTAATAAATTAATATTGCCCCATGCCAGTGAAAAATGTTCCTGAAGTCAAGAAAATACAATTTATTACACAATTTTAAAATTAAAAATGAATAAATAAATAAATGCGGTACTTCTCTCCGTTTTCTACGGG
The DNA here is from genome assembly GCA_034701245.1 of Strigamia transsilvanica. Classification (NCBI taxonomy): domain Eukaryota; kingdom Metazoa; phylum Arthropoda; class Chilopoda; order Geophilomorpha; family Linotaeniidae; genus Strigamia; species Strigamia transsilvanica. The sequence continues at coordinate 25,324 of JAQIXU010000051.1, read as the reverse complement.
AAACAGAACAGATAGAAAGACACAGTCGTGCACTGCGCGGAACATCGGATATGTACAAATCGTAATCGAGCCACTCGTCCCATTTAGGATTAGCGATAACCGCACTGTGAGTGTCTCGATTTGGGCACAAAGGTTCGGTCCCGTGATATATGCCCGTTTTCACGTAAATCTAGAACCAAATCGTCAAAATAATTTTTTTAAATGCACACAAAAAGTGTTTTACCTGTTGATCTACAGCATCATTTAAGGTTGCGACGTTTACGTACGTAGCCCAAAGAATGCGAATGCGTAGAGGAGCGTCGATGCGCCACAAAGATGTACATTGTTGATTTGGTATCGTGGAAGACGGTCGGCGCGTAAAGGAAGGCATTTGCAAACTTACCCGAGGAATTGATCGAAGAACGGCGTCTTTAGAAATCAGCATTAATTGAGGAATGACGCCTTTAGCAATGCAATTACGAATGTACTGGAATGAAGCGTCACGATGTAGATAGTTTTTAGAAATTAAATTATTTTAGAAAATAATTACTTTATATTGACACATTGGATATTGCTCTAATAAATATTCATCACAGCCACACACTTTAAGTAGATAACTGTCCTGATACTCGTCAATACATTTTTGTTGATCTTCTTTAGATAACTGCATCCCTGCAATTTTTTTAAGAATGGTTTCACCTATAACTTCTTCCGGAGTCACTTCTTGAGCTATTTTTAAGGTGTATTTTTGCTTTTCTCCTATTGGTGATAAAACCCAGATGCAGACGATAAGCAAACCTTTAAACGAAAAATTAAAAAATTTAAAAAACGGTTAAACCGACCAAAATATCTACTTTTGGTTTAACAGTTTACCCATTTCTAATTTATTTTCCGGAGACATAGATAATAATTCCGAACTTTCAATCTGAGGTGGATAAACATGGAGAGCCTGAGACAAAGGACCTCGACTATCTCTTTTTTCTAACGCTTCACGACAGACATTCAGAATATTTCGCCGAAAATCCTGAACCTCGGGATCTTTCATCTCCTCAAAATCGTGTACTGGTGTTCCAACCGCCAGACCTATAACAAATGCGCATATTTAACACGTATAATATCGTATAAAATCACACAAAAGAGCCGTTTATTAATACCAATTTCATAATTAAGCATTTTTTCTTCTTTATTGCCGATTGGTTCAATGACCTTAAGAATGGGTTGAAAAAGGCGAAGATCACACAATCGTCTCGTTTCATCGTAAAATTCTTCTTGCTCTGCATCTTGAGTTATGCTCACAAACACGTACGAAGACTCTTCGGCCAACAAGTGAAACAGGGGAAATTTTTTGGCTTCGGTCCATAAAGCAACTAAAATAAAAATTTCATTATTTTCATCTCTTAAACGATCGCACCCACTGCTCACCTTTGATGTCTTCCAATGTAGACTCACGAATGCAGCTCAGCTGCACAATCACTCCGTTAGGCAAAAGACAGTCGACAATTAATGTTTGTGGCATCAAATGGTGACCCCACAATTCTCCAGACGATGGAGCCATCTTACAAATTCAAAATAATATTGATGTTTGTTTTTTTTTCTTTCAAATACTCTCGATCATCCTGTTGGAGTCAACTAATACATAATGGATGCACACAAACAGATATGCGGAAATCGGATGTTGCTTACTTTCCTATGTCCTATTTATTTACATCTTCCTCGATAACGTCTTCCCAAGAATGACTAGCGAGCGGAAGATACTAAACGTTTTATTGTGTTCCGCATTTTTTAATTTTTAATTTTTTATTTTTAAATTTAATTCTTATATAAATTTAATTATTAAATGAGATAATAATATCAAATAAAAACTTTATTTGTGATTAATTTGTTATTAATAATTTTCTATTGGAATTTGCAGAGTTTTGTTCTGCCGCTAACGAAAATACAGCGCTACATAGTGCCAGGTTTTATAAACGTGTAGCATGGCTGATCATGATTCCGAAGCTGGAGGGGAAGCTGCAGAACAGCATTCTCCTTTAGACGAGACAGAGTCAAGTAATTATCTGGATTGCTTTAGACCCCCGAGTAATTCTATTTATTCCATAATAATATTTTTTAGTGCCTGCAGATGATCACAAGGAGTTGTCACTTGTGGATCCTGAAGCCATAGTACGAAAATGGTCAACTGATCATGCTCTTGTTTCAACCATCATTTTTATTATTTTCTAATTGCATTTTTCTAATTCTAGGATGTTGATTTGAACCACTGTAGAATTGAAAAAATTGAGTTCCTAGAACGGTTACGGAAACTTGAGGTATCGGCTGTTTTATTATTAATTTTATTGCGTTTAAAAATCGAATCTTTTATTTTCATAGACACTGTGTTTACGGCAGAACTTAATTAAGAAGCTTGAAAACCTAGATTGTGCAGTCACATTAAAGGAGTTGGATTTGTACGATAACCAGATATCGGATATTGAGAATCTCAATGGACTTGTAAATCTAGAGTAAGGTTTCAAAACGCAATACGTTAGTGCTATTTAATGTTGAACTTTTCGATTTACTTTGATAGGATTCTGGATTTATCGTTTAACCGAATTAAGCAGATTAGAGGACTTGATCGGCTGGGTAAACTAAAAAAGCTTTTCCTGGTTAATAATAAAATCTCAAAAATTGAGAATTTGAATCACTTAAGCAATTTGGAAATGCTCGAGTTGGGTTCGAACAAAATTCGGGTATTTTGTGTGTTATTAATGACGTGCAATCTTTTACTAACAAGTTTTTAAATTTTAGGTGATTGAAAATTTAGGTGGATTGTTCAAACTTAAGTCACTTTTTCTTGGAAAAAATAAAATCGTCAAGTTGGAAAACCTAGAATATTTAATTAGCTTGGAAGTCCTTAGTATCCAAGTAAAAATCCCCCAAAAAATATTATTTTGATGGTATTTTAAACTTTGTTTTCTTTCAGAGTAACAGAATTGTTAAATTATCAGGTTTGGATAAATTGCTGTGTTTGGATCAACTTTACATTAGTCAAAATGGAATTGAAAAAATAGAAAATTTGACATATAATGTACGATATCCAATTAGAATCAAATCAGGCAGTAATCATTAAAAATTTTCTAGACTAAGTTGCATACCGTCGACTTGGCTACAAATCGAATTAAAAAACTTGAAAACCTTTCCCATTTAAAAGAGATGGAAGAACTGTGGGTAAGAAATTAAGTTCCCAAATACGTAAATGCTCAAAGAAAAAATAATTATTTTTTTACACATATTTCAGATTAACCATAATCAAATTGATGAATGGAATGATTTAAATGAATTAGTTAACATTAAGACGTTGATAACTGTATATTTTGAAGGAAATCCGATCCAAAAAGACCCAATGTACCGAAGAAAATTAATGACACTCTTGCCTCAAGTTCAACAAATCGATGCCACCCTTTGCAAATGAATAATTGACTGACTTATCTTTTGATGTAATTCGATATTAAAATTAAATTCCTTTGATACAGAGAATCAGTACAGTTGAAGTAATAAAAATACATTTCATAAACATTTGTTTCGGTTCAATTCGTATCAAAGTTTATTACATTTACAAATTCAACATTTTGCTAAACGATGAACAAATTTCAGTAGATTTCACCGTATGACTCTTCTAATCCATCATGATGGCGGAAGTAAATCTACAATGCAAATTTAAAAAGAAAAAAACAAACAATAAAACTTACTAACGTAAAATTCAAATACCAGATTCTTTGTATTCTATTTGACGCAGGTATAGCCCATGTGCAGGTGCCATTCTCAGATGTGCCGGCCAATGGTTTTCTGACGCGACATCAAACAAGTAATAAATGTCAGTTAAACTTAGACGACCTTGAGCTGCTGCCAACATAACTGCTGCCATTCTTCGTACCTGAAAAAGAAGGAATGTATAATCCGTTGTCGTATTAACCGTTAATAATTATCAGTTCATAATCGATTTACCTGATTATATAGAAAACCAGTTGATTTAAAATGTAAATCGTAAAACTGCATTCCCTTGTAGGATGGATCCACTGTTGACATAAAACCCGTACTTCGGCTTACAGTAACTTCAACTTTACGAAAGGTATCCTTAGTCTGATTTAGGTCATTTGATTTGGTTGTAAAGCATTTAAAATCACGTAAACCAGACATCAACAAAGCAGCCTCGTGTAGACTCGCTTCACATAATGGTGGCCTAAAATCAATTTTTTAGAAATAATTTTTTTTTTTAAATAAATGAATTATTAAAAACCTAATAAAATAACATCGATCCAATTCCGCAATTGGAACTCGCGCATAATTTACATCATCAGTTAAATCGCTAATCGCTAGACGATACACATACGAGCGTGAAACTGCAGAAAAACGACAATGAAAGTCAGGGTTGACATGAAATACATCCGTTACACTGAACAACAAAATCAGTTTTAAAAAAACAATCATCAGTATTATAAACAGACAAATATATTACAAATACTTTACATTATGTCGTGTTTGGAATTCTTCAAACTGCGGTTCAATTGTTCTTGAATAAATTCACTGTCATATTCACATCCTTCTTTTGGGTGCTCCAAGTCTACATGGGATGTGTTCATCAGAGCATGCACTCCTTTATCCGTCCGACTCGATGTTGTAAGCAAAGCTTCATTTTTCGGATACAATCTTCGAATAGCATTCTGAAATAATTGTTGTTTTTTTTTATTACGATATTGTAATACTTGAAACTTTACACACACGATATTTTTATACATACTTCTAAAACCCCTTGAACCGAAGGATAATTACATGTAGATTCATCTAGTTGGCGCTGCAGCCCACTGAAATTTAAAAATAAAGAAAATTACTATGTTTGTAATTAATTCATACACATTTACAACGAAAATAATAGTGAAGACTATACCCGAAACGTGATCCAATATATGCAAAGCGTATCAAAAAGCGACGCATTTCACACAACACACTTTTACAGCATCATGAATGCCGTTTGTTTTATTATTATTTACCGCCACAAAAGGATATCCGGTCGAGTTGGGTTGGTCTTCGGTTTGGCCAATGACCCGGAGATTTTGCAACGCCCCGCCCCTGTTGGCCGCGATGCAACACAATAGCGACAACAACTCTAAAGTACTAAATAAAAATTTAAAAAAATAAAATAAAAATTGTACAAAATTTAGAACCAACAAAAATTGAGAAACAAAATCGCTTCATTGCGTCAAGCAGTATTGTCACAAGCACACTTATAAATTTGAGAAATAATTGTGTAAAATTTGCATTAATTTTTATACGGAAGTATGCTAAGTAAATTTGCTCTTATTACATCGCTGCCGCCAGGAAATATCCCACAATGCTTTGTCACATTATGACCATATGGTCGGTTGAATTTTAAAGATGGCTACCGAGAACTAGTTTAGCAGGAAAGGTTGAGAGGAAAATCATGATTGCCAGATAAGATATGAGAAAAAAGCTTAATTGATTGCTCCAATAGAATCAGAACCAAAAACACGTACAAATGTCTGAAAAATCGAAATCGAAATCGAAATCTAAAACACATATGCCTGAAACCAGTGGAGGAAGTGGCGATGGCCATCACAGCCACAGCCACAGCCACAGTCTCAGTCACAGCCAGGGCCAGGGCCAGAGCCACAGTCACAGTCACAGTCACAGCCACAGCCAGAGTCAGAGTCAGAGCCAGAGCCAAAGCCAGAGCCCGGACGTTAGCCATGGTAGTATTGAAGACCATAGCGATAGCGCTGACTCGGTTGGAAGACGTGGTATTAGAAAAGTAGACATGAAACTTCTTGTTGGTTATTTATCTCGGTGCATCAACAGCGATGGGACTATAAGTTTCGAATATTACATCAAAATGTTTTGGGAAATGAATCGGTTAAGCAAATGAATAATATTATTTAATATTTATTTATTTATTTGTTTATTTATTTTTCAGATTTTTCGAATTGTTGGGAGCCGTTTTTCACTTTGTTTCGAAAGACGTTGTAGCTAAATTATTAATTTTAGAAGATTATAATAAATCAGAACACGCGTCCCATTACGTCACTATCGATTCAATGATAAAATACGAAAAAAAGAACAATTTATTGCGAAAGACAACTGAGCCTTTATCTGGAAGCCGCACTCTGTTGAGATTGCATCGAGCACTGGATTTCATTATCGTGTTTCTGGCGAAAGCGAATTCAGCTAAGGACGACGAGAAAATGTGCCCACACGCTCAAGAAGCTTATAACAATACGCTCGCCTCCTTCCATCCGTGGCTAATCAAGAAAGCGGCTAATGTCGCAATGTACGCTTTACCATTTAAAAAAGAACTATTGGAACAGACGTGCAAGCAAACGAAGGACGAACTCAGTCCGTTGGTCGAGGAAGTTGTAATGAAAAGTAGAAGAATTTATGACGATGTACAAAGTTTGTACGTTAAACATGATATTCTTGATTTACCTTAATCAAATTTGCTCACGACACTATTTGCTATTTATGAGTGTATTTCTTAACATTGTATTTTTCTAATACTCTTATTTTTCTAAAAGAAATACAGCTAATAAAGTTTATGGTATACGAGGTGATTTTCAAAATGGGATTTAACATTTTAAGTTTGAGTGATTTATTATTTTAATTGAAATACACAAAAAATGAGTTCAAAATTCTCGAGAACTGAACCCAGGTAGGATATACACGCCATTATTAACCTCCGCTATTACGCATTCATATGTTACAACTACGTCATGTCTATTCTTGCGCCGGATTGGTTTTTACGGATCACGTGGTGATACATTTTTTGCTTGCTTTTCCTTGCGTTTAGATTTTGTGTGGTTGCCCGAGAATTCTAGAATTTTTCGATCTGTGGCTTAGTGTATTTATTGCTGCTTGTTGTAATTTTCATTCAAACATGTCGATGTATGGCTCTACGATGCGAGATTTTGACGAGGATCCATTTTTCAGGTTGGTGTTTTTTTTAAACAATTAACAACAACGGAGTATATTTAAAATGAACGTGCCAACATTTGCAATCGAAATAACCCGAAATTTTGGTGTTAAACCCAACTGATATTGCGTACATCCCAATTTCTATTCGACTGACCTTATTAAAATGACAGACAGAAGAAAATTAAACACACGTTACAAGAAAGAGTACCGTCATTTAAACCTTTTTAAAGCAAATTACATAATTAGTAGTAAATTAAGGAGTTTGTTCGGCCTATTCTCTTGAGATTTGACACTTAACGAGAAAACTCGATTGTTATTATTTCTCTTGTAGCTCCCATCGCGACCACATGCGCCATATGGAACAAATGATGGGTAATTTCATGGACCCGTTTGAAAATATGTTCGGCGATATGAGGAATATGATGGGGTTGCCAAGACTCATGCCCAGTAATGCATCCAGACAAATGAACCCACGACGAGATAATCAAAACCGCGGAATGGTTCCTTTTGGCTTTGGAAATCCATTCGGTTTTCCGCAGATGGGAAATATTATGCCCAGTTTTGTAAGAGAATTTACATTTTTATGTTGATGTTGTCATTGTGTTAAACTTTGATGTTTTCAGGGGCAGATGGCAAACGATCCTAATTGTCACTCATATTCTTCGTCGTCTTACGTAACTTATTCCACCGGGGAAAACGGACAACCCAAAGTGTATCAGGTATATTTGTGCTGCGACGTTACTTAATCGATTTATTTTGTGTGACTCGAGAATTTTTATGTTTTTAGGCATCAGCGTCAACTCGAAGGGCACCGGGCGGCGTATGTGACACAAATTAAATGAATTTACATTTTACAGTGCAAAAGTTGTGAAATTTTTAAAAATGTTTATTCAAAGGTGAAAGAAACACGAAGAGCCGTATGTGATTCAGAAGCGGGCGTGAGGAAATTGGCGATTGGTCATCATTTGGGCGACAAAGCACACATTATTGAAAAAACAAAGTACGCCAACACGGGCGAAGAAGAAGAAAATGAAGAATTTGTTAATTTAGATGATGGTACAAGGCGCTCGTACATTTTTAATTAAACCCTTTCAGTTCTAATATGGAAATCTTTAATCAGAGGAAGCTGACAAATTTAATCAGCAGTGGCAAACTCAACTACAGCCGGCTAGAGTGGCGAACCCAGCTATCCTCCCTCAAAGAGTGAATTTCGCCGGTGAAAGGCAACGCGCACTACCCAATCCATCGAGGTTAATGTGTTGGATTTTCGTGCAGGTTGCGGTACTAAACGTTGTGATTTGTATTTGTAGGAAGCGCGATTACAACGATGACTCCGGAGAAGATAAAACAAGAAGGAAACAAAAACACAACAAAGGAAATCGTCAATAGGATGGGAAATGACAGCCTTCACAAGTTCGTTTAGTTTCCAAAATTTCATGGCAGGTTGTCGGATCAAAGTTATGTAAATTTCTTACGCATAAATTGAATCCTTTTGTCACTTTTCAAGTATTGGGTTTACGTGTTTTAGCTATATAGTAACATTTACAAACAAAAACTGCGGTTTATAACATGTTTATTTCATTATCAGCTTTATTTGTGCTTTAAAAAAGAAAAAAAAACGGAAAAAAAGTCCAATTTGACAATTTACTATAAAACAAATTTTAAAATGTGTAAAATTTAAGGCTTAATAAAGCATCAAAAAATGTGAAAATTATTTCATTTAAAAGTTTTGCTCGTAAAATAAACGGGTGTAAAAATTGATCCAAAGTTGACGCGTCAAGGCACTTAGTGGAAAGTTGCCCCTGAATCAATCAAATAATCAATTTCCTTAATTTCATCCAAGAACGCTTCATCCTCTATGACTTCGACGGTTTGAACCAACAGTAATCGCAAGCGATCTTCGGGTAAATGCAGACCAGCTCCACACAACTGTATCAATTCCTCGACTTCCTCGTCAATCGCCGATTTGAAGTAACCGATAGGTATTCGGCCTTCAATCCGCTCTCCAGACTCGCTCGTACGGACGAGCGTAAAGGTCGTGTTTGCATTCAAACGAAAGAACATGCCAGCGATAATCTGACCATTCGCATCGCGTTTAAGCAGCGAGCGGAAACCATATACTATGTTTCTGCGTTCGGTTACGTCAACAGCATTGGCAAAAGCCTTGTCCACATAGAATAGATTTGTGTGGAATTTGCTGCGATCGTTTCGAATCTCTTCGCAATGCCATTCAACGTAGCGACCGTTTTCATGGAGTTTGTAACAATATTTTCTGGTACATTTGTCCGTTCGACTCTGCACGAACCATCCAGTGTGTGGAAACTGTCCGTCTGCCATGATAATTACCACGCGCCCCACGTGATACCCCGGATCCATCAAAATGAACCCATTGCGCCCATTTACGTTGATCCGCGCAACTGCCGCTACGTGCTCTTTTTCTACGTCTCCTGCAGGTGTCTCCATCAAGCAATACTCTTCCGGTTTAGTGATACATTCCTCGGCGGAAACCAAATAAAATGACCCAATCATTTCCGGGTTATTACAGCCAAAGTCTGAAGTGACTATGCGATTAAGCAAATCCAGACCTAAACCCACGCACGTGTGATGTTCCGGGGTAATAACGGGGGTGTAATTTTTGTAGAAATCAAAAACATTTTGGCTCGTCTGTCGCTTGAATGCGTCGTAAAATCTGCAGAAATAAAAATTCAGTTATTAAAACTGAACAAACATCCTGAAATTATTAATTAAATCACCTTAGCAAGTTCCCAATTGTGTTGTAGGAATGAAGAACTAATTGTTCCTTCAAATAAGTTTCAATTAAAGCAACAAAACCAACAAAACTTTCAACTGAGCGAAATGAAATAACATGAGGAGCTGGTTTCCAAATGGCAGCAGGCAGAATGTGTTCATCAAACTCCACCTTGAAAATTACACAAGGGTTATTAGACGGGAGTTCAAATTCCAATTCGAAGTGGTTTTACCTGATCGTCAAAGTCCTGCGTGACTATCGATCCACTTTGCAGCTGATTCACTCGGTTTCCATTAGTAACCAATTGATTATCACCAGACGTCACAACTGGTGAGCTGGAAAATAAATTGTACGATTCAGTAGAATGGAGAAAAAGATTATTATTTGTGTTTGTGCCATTTAGTTTTACCTGCTGGGTAAGAATGTTAGAGTTTCGAGTCAACTTGGCCATTCTTGTCCACACTTAACGAGGAAAGGAGTCCCTTCCACAATCATTTCTTCCTCAATTTGGACTCCTATACTCTCTAAAATTAACCGTTTTAATTTTTTGGTCTCTAAAATTTTCAAAAGAAAAATAATAAAAAGTTAGCATTTTGAAAATTAATAATTATCTACGAAAAAAAATAATTTTTTAAAAATAAAATGATAACAAAATCAATAGTCAATGCCCTTCATGTAGTCATGGTCATGGCCACAACAGTACACGGTACACGTATCAGCTGATCAGGAATAAGTAAATTCATTAGTTAATATTTATAAATCTTACCCATTAACTTCGTATTCTACCCGATCCTAATTTGTTAACTATATGCCACAGCAGCAGTTATTGACTGAGGTTCCGCGAAGCCGAGACAAAGAATATATGAGTCCCGTTTCCTTTTTCAGACGTCACAATTGGGCAATCGAAACATGACGCATTCTCGCGCATTCGCCGTTTCTGATAATCGATTAAAAATGTCGTAATGCCGCAGATGGTAGAGCCAAAATTTCTAAAATCAATGTTTATTTTTTGATAACATTTTAATTGCAAATTACCAGGAATAGAATTAGAGATTTTTATTATTTTATTTTCTGCGATATGTTTGATCTAAAATTAAACCAACAATTAAAATATATTACATTACCCATTTTTGTAATACATATATACGGTATATATTTCATTTAAAATTTAAAATTAAAATTTATTCATTACAGTTTTTAAAACACTTTAGTTCTTGCATAAGAAGGTTCAATGGTTCAAGGCTACTTCTAGTCGTCTGCTCTGACTGCAGACGTTGAACTCAGGAAGACTTGATTTGCTGCGCCAATGCGCAGGCAGATGTGGCTGGATCACAGTCGTTTCATTTATTTGCTTTATGTCAAATAATTTTGTTACTATTTGTCTTTTATCAAAGTCATTTGTTTAATTAAGGTAAAGATACAAGATAGTACGGAACAATAGCACAATCTTCAAATATTCGTGGTCCAATCTTGTTCAATCCAATGTCCAAATTTCTTCACCCATTTTACGAAACTATCAGAAATGTCCATTAATCATTTATATCCGCCCGTAAATTGAGTAGGAGTCAAGTTTGGTGAGAAGGATATTGTTACGTACCTAAAATTGTAATTTGGTTATATAAAAATTGGAATAAACAAACTGAGACTATTAATTATTTATATTGCGGTTTATTGATTGTTCAATTATGAAAACTTCAGAACAAGCTAGTACTTTTTTGTAGAAATATTATTTAATTTACTTCTGTTACAGTTTAACCTTGGACATTTACGACCTCCACATGATATCATCAAAGTGTTGGTACATATGTGAAGTACGACGCAGGTATATTAGTTGGAAATAACGTGGGGGAAAAACCTTGATTATTTTGTATTTTATTGTAAAAATTAACAGTAAAATTATGGCAACTTCAATTTTGAGGCGACAACTTTATAGGTGGAAATTTGAAGCCAAGGAAAAATGGATACCCGGATACACGCACTGTCGTTTAATAACGAGCGCTACACATGAACGCTATCCGAATTTAAAAAGAGGCAACTTCTCCAAATTATCAGACGCCGATTTGGCACATTTTAGAACGTTTTTGGAAACTAGTCAGATCTCTTCAGATGCCTTTGATCTAAAACCTCACAACACCGACTGGCTTGGAAATTATAGAGGTGCAAAACAATGATGAAAAATGAAAAAAAATAAATTAGCATTTTTTGTTTATTGCAGGAATTAGCGAATTGATGTTAAAACCTCGAACAACTGAGGAAGTGTCGGCTATATTAAAATATTGCTCAAAAAGACTTTTGGCTGTGTGCCCTCAAGGAGGCAATACTGGTTTAGTGGGTGGCAGTGTGCCAGTGTTCGACGAAATAATTTTGAACACATCATTACTCAATCAAATCATTAGCTTTGACGATTTATCAGGTTGCATTTAGTTTAAAACTTAAAATTACGAATTGTGTCATTACATGTTAATTAATTTTTGTGGTCAGGAATATTGGTTTGCCAAGCAGGATGCATTCTGGAACGATTAGAAGAATATATTTCTGACAAATCATGCACGATGCCTTTAGATTTAGGAGCCAAAGGCAGTTGTCAGATTGGAGGAAACGTCGCCACAAATGCAGGAGGGCTTCGTTTGGTTCGTTACGGATCTCTTCACGGAAACGTTGTTGGATTAGAAGTGGCACGTTTACGTATTCTCGTTACCCAATACACCGTAATTAATTGAGGTTGTGTAGGTTTTAGCATCCGGGGAAATCCTTGACTGTATGTCGACAGTGCGAAAAGACAACACGGGTTACGACATTAAACAAGTATAACGCAATGTTGACTTTTTATGTGTTGTGGTAAATTGTTTTGTTACCAGCTCTTTATTGGGTCCGAGGGCACTTTAGGTGTTATTACTAAAGTTGCTATTGTTTGTCCACCAAAACCAAACTCTGTAGCTGTGTTATTATTAGGTATTAAAAAAAAAGAGATTTATTTTGTGGTTGTTTTGATTTAATTTTTTTGTTTGCAGGTTGTCAGAACTTTGCAACTGTAACTGAAACATATCGAGCTGCTCGTGAGTTGTTAGGCGAGGTGATTTCCTCCGTCGAATTCATGGATCACGAATGCATCAAATTGTGCGAACGTAATTTGAAATTAAAATCGCCGCTCGCGTCGTCTCATCCATATTACACGTTGATCGAAGTCGCTGGATCTAACAAGCAGCACAATGTAGAAAAACTCGAACAATTTCTTCAACATTTAACGAGCAAAGAAATGGTGAATGATGGAATTCTGGCATCCGAAGCGCGGCAAATACACGTAAGTTTTAAAATATATATATAAAAATAAAAATATTACCACGTTTTCTGACTAAATTTCAAACCAACTACAGGCTGTCTGGGCTCTGCGAGAAAGTATATCGGAAGCCTTAAAATTAGAAGGCGTTGTGTACAAGTACGATATATCTGTCCCGATCCAAAAATTTACCTCCATAATTGACAGTACACGGAGTAAATTGGGTACTCTGGTCACACATTGTTGCGGCTTTGGTCATCTTGCAGATGGCAACTTGCATTTAAACGCCGTGGCTAAAACATACGATCCTAAAATCGTATCTTGTATACAGTCACACTTGTACGCAGAAATCACTAAATGTAATGGCAGTATTAGTGCGGAACATGGGATTGGATTCATGAAACGCCAGGAATTACCTAAAATTAAAACTTCGACGACCCTCGATATCATGTACCGGTTAAAAAAATTATTCGACCCGCGAAGCATTTTAAATCCCTACAAAACATTACCTTGATAATTAAGTAAACTAATAAGTAATAACCTGTTGAATTTACAGACATTATGGCAATTAAGAGAAAGGTTAGCCGAAGCGCAAAAAATCGACGGTTACGTTTATAAATACGACATTTCAATTCCCGTGTCAACGTTTCCTGATTTAGTCACTGGTTTACGAACTCGAACAGTAGGAAAAGTTTCATGTTGCGTGGGATACGGCCATTTGGGAGACGGAAATTTGCATTTGAACTGCACCATTTCCAAGTTTGATGAAGCGCTTCAAGAGGAAATCGAAGATTTCGTGTACGAAAAAGTGCGCGAATTAAAAGGAAGTGTAAGCGCGGAGCACGGCGTAGGACTTTCTAAGCGATCATATGTACATTATAGCAAATCTAGGTCATTCCTCCAGCTGGCAAAGAAATTGAAATTGCAATTGGATCCGTTTGAAATAATGAATCCATACAAGGTGTTAAATTGATGTCGAGTAAATTTGTCGTCATTTATTAGTATCAAACGCAATGCACAACCCTTCATCAGGCTGACTGGTCGATAATAATTAAATAAAGTATTTTAATTTTAACATGATTCCTCGCACTTCTTTCTTACAAAATATACAACTCTAGCGTTAAATTTCTATTGAAAAACAGTATGCTTTTTTTTAGACATTTAATTACAACTATTTAAACCTAATAAAAGTTTTTATGTTCAATTTTCTTAAAATCATAATTGCATTCAAGCATTAATTCCTTTTCTCGGTCTTAAAATATGGCTTCAGAAGCTTAAAAACGAAAGGTGATGAAATGAGCCAGCCTATGTAGATGCAATGACCGATGTAATAAACCGAACTGTACACCTGCAAAATCACATGATTTATAACGGTGTAACATAAGAAAAGGAAATGTGTTTACCTGCATCCATTTATACCGTTTTAAAAATACAAAAGGAACTAAACAATAACCCATAAAAATCACTACAAATGTTTTGAGGAAAATCCATTTCAATGGCTTGATGACAGACATCTGCACGAAATTATGTAGAATTGGAATCCGCTCTATGATTGATGTCAGCTGCAAACAAAATAAATGATGAATTAAGTGACTCAAATTGTTGGCTGACAGTACTCACGTCTCGTTCAAATTTCATGACAGTAAACTCCAAGAAAAAGCACATGTAATATCCAGAATGCAGTCCATGCCATGCGGCCAGAAAGAAAAGGGCCACCGCCTGCGATAGTAGTTTATTGCCCAAAAATTTAAGACGTTTAAATACGTACCTAAAATTAATCTTAATTTAGGACTGTTCAATGCGTTTAAGTAAAATTTACTCACTGTGCAACCCATAAATTAGTGTTAATATTAAAAGATTGAATAATTTCACCAAACGTTGTGCCTCCTTCGTATATTCTAACTTTGAAATTGGCACATCCATCCCATAAATTGTTTCCTTTATCATCTTTACCGTTAAATGTAAGACCCGTTAATGTACAAGAACCTTCCTGTAAATAAAATTAGTAACAAAAATCAGTTTTGTTCCATTTTTTTATCGTTGTGATTCTCACTTACAGCTATTAGCCAACAGGAAATGTATTTATATAATTGTACTTTTCCCCATATTCCAAGAATTAATAACCTTTTGTACAATGGCATAAGCTATGTCGTTTTGAAAAATTTCAATTTCAATTTAATTTCCTCGTATAATTTGTTTTAACTCACCGCATAAGCATCGGAGACGATGAAAGTATCGGGAAGAAAAATCGAGGCAACTTGATATAATAACAAGTAAAGCGCTCCAGCACCACCTCTTAGAAATCCTGCACCCAAACTTTAAAAAAAAAATTATTAAGAATTATTTGTGATAGCAGGATACAGTTCAGTTGTTTGTAACATTAAACTAACCATTCTGGAAGTTCGTCAACATTTTTATTAACAAAAGAACCGTTGATGAAATCGATGTACCGTCGCATGGGGAACTGAAATGAGCAGATAGAATTAATGAAAATGGTTGAAACTACGTGTGTGCGAGACTTACTTGTGGTCCCACCATAAATCCACCGAAAAAATACGTGTGACTAGCTATCTCTAAAAGTGATGGAACTTTACTGAGTGCAGTTTTTTTCTGCTCTGGTGACAATTGGCTCTGTGAAATACATTTTTCAAAAATTAAACTTGAAACGAATTTGTATTTGTAATAGGTTCTTATGTACTTCATGTCTGTGTCCATCATATACGTCAAAAGTTAAACCGATCAAACGAAGGGTCAAAACACAATGTGGCATACTCCATGTGATATCATAATTTTCAGTTCCAGTGTAATAGTAGCCAACCAACAAATAAATCTGCAAGAAAAGTCTTTTATGACATATCATTTCAAAATAAAATATTGTGTAAATAAGTAAAGTTAATTAATAGTAATAGTTTTTGTTTTAGTGTTATGCTCTGAATAAATCTGAATAAACCATGCGATGATTTATTTATTTATCTGCGACCCTGCTGCCATTTTGCAACGTTGGATGTGGTCCAACAAGGAAAAACATTTGTTCGTCCAAATTGCGGGTTTTAGTCTAGACGAACCCGATATTTGGAGTTTTATTTTTGGTACTAATGCTTTTCTCTTCTTTTTTCTTTTAAAAAAGGCCGGCCAAAATAAGATCTAAATTAATTTATGTAGCGTGAACGTACCATGTTAAATGTTAGAGAAACTATAACGGAAAGCGAGGTGCCACCAGCGACTACTAGCAGAATATAAACAGTCGTAATACATATCATGGAATGAATTAAACCAGTTCCTGTAATGTTTAAGAAATTAAATAAACAATTTTAAAACATTTTAAACAATATAATTAACTACCGGTACTCACCATAATTAAAATAGCCCAAACATAGACCCGAAACTATAAAAAAGCTATGCTGTAACACAGCGTCTTTACCGAATAAAGTGTAGCGATGTAGAAGAGCTAATGGATAACCTTGATTGAAAAGGCACGTGAGTTTCATTCCAAGGTAGCAATAATGTGTACAACCAATTATTACCTAGTAAAATGGAAATTAACAATCTCAACGCTGGTTCAGATGCACCAACATAGGCCGCCAAGGAGCCTAATATACTTCTGACGGGTAGATCTTCCATTATTTAGACTGTTTTTGTTGCTAGGAATATAGAAAGTACACGACCATGATCACTGATAGCAGAATAAGAATCTCCCGAAGTAGGCTGCACAACGCGACTTCGGTTTTGATTGGTTTTGTACTTGTATCGTTACGAATATGATAATTGATGACGAATGTTACGTCATTCCACACCAAAAAATATACAGCAGTACCATAATTTGAAAAAATCAATTAATCTCAAATAAGAAAGCATTGATGCCTTTTATTTTATTAAAAAAAAATTTTAAGAAGAAAAATCCGCTAAAACATCAATGTTGGCGGATTAAAAAATGTTTTGTGATTGGTCTTGTGTAAGACGGCTTGCCATTGGCCTTATTTTCTATAGTTACATTTCCGATTCCGATTCGCCATTTTTGGGTCTAACTTATTGGATATTTACAAATTTTTATAGTTTTTAATCGAAGTGAATTGTTATTTCCATTGAAAAAGAGACATTTTGAAACTTACGGCGTATAATATGAGTTGCTACATTCAGGTAGCAGAGGATGAAAATGAAGAACCGATAGAACTACCGTGTGAAGACGATGGTACACTTCTGTTGACTACTTTGGCGGCGCAGTTTCCAGGAACTTGTGGCTTGAAATTCAGAAATATGGACACGGGGACTGTGAGGGGAGTGAGATTAGCTGATGGCAGATTGCACTCACCTGAAGGTGGCTGGGGAAATATCGTGTATATATGTGTTTTTCCTAAAGGTAATTGGAGTATTCGATGCGACGATCGTTATGGTTAGTTAATGTTTTGATTTACATTTGCAGAAAATAAAAGGAAATCAGACGAACAGTTAGAAAACTCAACTGCTAAAACTAAACGTATGGAAATGAAACAGAAATGTTCAGATTTGATCGTACTGGGGTTGCCATGGAAAACAACTGAACAGGAATTGAGGGAATATTTTGAACCATTCGGAGAAGTTCTAATGGCTCAGGTTTTAATCCTCTTCGTCGAATCACTATCTTCCTTTAATATTTGGCCTTGGACAAATAAGTTGAAATGAAAACGAAGTCATCTCTGTGATTTTGGTTTTAAATATGTGCATACATTAAAAAAAAAAACTAAATAAAAATTAAGCGATGTCAAAATAATGTGCATTTAATGTTTATTTGCTTTAATTTTATGCATGCATTTTATTTAATGCTTAAAAATCTATTCTCGGCAAAAAGTAGCAGGAGATGATTTTATAAATTTTATAAATTTTATAAATATTATAAATTTTACAAAACATTTTATACGAAATTTAACATTTTCAGATTGTTGTCATTTGATTTAATTATAAGTAAAGTAAAATTCTGGTAGAAACCCTCATTTCAAATTATTGAAATTGTGAATCATTTTGAGTGATTGGTTTTTTTTTTCTTCTCTGTTTATTCTAGGTTAAAAAAGATCCTAAAACGAGTCAATCAAAAGGCTTCGGATTCATTCGTTTTGCTAGTTACGATTCTCAAATGCGAGTTTTGGCACAGAGGCACATGATAGATGGGCGGTGGTGCGATGTTAAAATTCCAAATTCAAAAGTACAACTGCGAAGCGCCATTACATCAGAAATCTAAACGATTATTCTGTTTTTCCAGGAGGGTCATTTTCCACCAATGTGTCGGAAAGTATTTGTAGGTCGTTGTACAGAAGACATGACGGCCGACGACCTGCGTGAGTATTTCTCCAAATTTGGCGAGGTAACAGACGTGTTTATCCCTAAACCTTTTCGAGCATTTGCATTCGTAACCTTCATGGATCCTGAAATTGCACAAAGTCTGTGTGGGGAAGACCACATCATAAAGGGAAACAGCGTGCACGTGAGCACAGCAGCACCTAAAAACGATTCATCTCACAGTGGTCCTTTTGGGAGGGGCCCCGGGAGGATGGATCCCAAAGGATCGGGTGGATTTGGGGCCCAGCATCACGCCACCCTGAATAACACCCAGATGAGTTCTGCCAGTGGCTGGGGGCAGAGCACGGTGCACGGCCGAGCGAACGACATTCCCAATCTGGCCTCGCTAGGGAGCAGTCTCGGCTTGGGGGCTGCAGGAATCGGAAATAGTGGTCAAGGTTTAACAAACAGCCAAAACGTAAACACAAATCCTGCCACCTTGGGAATGAGCGCTCTGAATTTGGGCGCTGCTCTTCCTCTAAGTTCGGCTATGGTAGCCGCAGCTTTAGGTCAAGCTGGTTGGGGCATTCTGGGCAATTTGCAAGCTCAAGGTGCACAAGACGGAGCAGCGACTTTTAATTCTGGCCAAAATAACCCAACGGGTAGCGGCCCGTCGGCCGGGTCGGCTAATACGCCCGGTTTGTTCAGTTGGATTTCACAGAACCAAGGGGCGGGTGACAGTGGAGGTACAAACAGTCAAGGAGGAGGCACTTGGCCTCAAAGGGATAACAAATCTGGTTTCAGCATGTCCATAACACCATAAATTTTTATCTAATGTCCATTACGTATTGTTTTAAAACTGGTTCCCACCTACCACTTCCCCCCTTTGCCATTTAGACGTAGTTTTGGATGATGAAAAATTATTTTGTTTTGTTTTGTTTTGTTTTTGTTTGTTTTGTTATTTTAAATTAGTGGAAACAGAGAAATGACGTTCTAAAATTGTAGTATTAAATATGGACGGATGCTCTTATATATAGGCGTGTTAATATATTAAATAAGAGTTTTTAATTATTATAAAAAGTATTAATGAAAATACAAAATGTGTATGTGTACATGGAATGAATGATGGGTCGAGACATGACAATCTCATTATTCAGGAAAAAAAATAACTAAAGAATAATCTTGCAAATGTGTTTCATTCCATTTTTCGTAAACTTGTACATAAGGTTGAATGGGACAAAGCAATGTTTTTTTTACTGTTTGAAAAAAAGAAAAGAAATAATTATTAAAAAACAAAAAAAAAACTCGTGACATCTGCAAAAACAATACTCTGAAAGTTATCAGGTTGTGTAAAGTTTTGAATTTAAATTTTTGTAAAGTGTAAAGATACGTTTAATTTTGACAAATTAAATTATCCAGTGTTGTGAAAATTTGGTTAATTTTTTAAAAGTGTGATAAAGGACAAAATAATGAAAGAAAATAGTAAGAAAGAAAGAAAAAAAAATTGATAAAATCTTTTGCTGTGGATGTTACGAGGGCCAGTGTGAGTTGTCTATTTTAAGAGTATAAAATTTTTAATATATTCCTCTAAAAAGCAGTTGTGTGAAGAGCACAAATGTCCTTCTTGCGTTAATCCAGAGCTTGTTGTTATCCTATATTTAAAAGTGTCGTTAGTTGGTTGATATCTACACGTAGAAAAAGTACTTGTGTATATGTACATAAAAAAATAACGTTTGATTAGTTGGTTAAATCATTGAGTATTAGGTGTGAGAACAGTTTGATTGATGTGGTTTTTTGCTAATTGTAACCCAAACTTTCATTCACAAACGCAATACATTTTACAGTAGAAAGAAATGAAGGGAGAAATGCACTCGTAGAGTGGCGACGATGATGCTCAAGTTAAATTGGAGCTAACATTTGGTTATATGAATGAATGGGGGAAACGAAAACAAAAGTGAATAAGTCGAAGGTGGGGACTGTGCCTTATATATAAAAAGGGATCTAAAGCTGTAAATTTGAGCGCTTTTCTTTTTCAAGTTATTTCAGATGTGAGGACCTCTTACAATCAATTATGGGCTAAATAAATAGGTAAATTGTTTTATAGCAGGTGCACGTTTCTCTGTCTGAAAGTTTTCAGTTTATCATCAAACAAACTGCTTTTGAATTCTGAATGATTTTTGTTTTGTTTTTTTGATTTTATTTTTTAAATGGTTTTCACTTATTGCTTATCTGGTGTGAGAGACTTAAATGGAAAAAATATATGTATATATATATATATTTTAAGTGCATTGTAATTATCAGAGTGAGTGACTGTGTGTGCATCTAATACAAAATTAATTTAAATTGGATTCGGTGTACCTGAAATTTTAAAAAATGATTCGAAACAAGTTGAAGAGAGTGATGTGATGTGCATCGTGCTTGTCCTTCTGGATGATACTGTTTGATTGGATTCGTTTCTTTATTTTTATTTTTTTTTGGTCCTGTCTGAATCAGTGCGCATGTGACTAAGAGTGCAAGTGGTTCCCTTCAAACGTGGCACTTGCAAAACAATACAAATAAAAAAAATTTTTAAAAAAAACAGGACTCGTCTCGCTACATCGTAGAAAAACGGTCTTTATTAATGCCACATCACATTCTCTCGCCAATTGTAATTTAAAATTTATTCAATTACATTTTCGGCCCTAGATAGTTTAGTCTAAGAATGTGAAGTCTTCACATATGCACTTAACTCTGATGTGGCAAATTGACATTGTTTTATAGATGGCCACTTTGCAGGGAACTCATTGTGAGCGTTTGGTTTTTAGATTGAATCTGCAAATTAAACGCCAAGGTTGTTGTTACAAGTGTGGAACTTTTATTTTATTTTTTTTTCTTCTTGGTTTGTAATTGTACGATTGGAATATGACATATCTAATTTTGTTCAGTGTGGTGTGCATTAGTGATGGTGACTGATCGGTGATCGTCAAAATGCGAATGTTAGACATTTATGTGAATGTTTTTTTGTCGATGTTTAGAAGAAATGATATGAGAGGCTGAATGAAGTTTGAAATAAAAATCTCAATGTTTTAAAATCTGGTATATCGTTCTTTAATTACAAGCGACATCTATTTGATCCCAAAACCTTATTTACAATTTAAAATCCATAGCAAGGCACTTTAAAAACGGATGCGAAGCACCCTTATTGCAAAAGCACAAATTTATGTTCGCCATGATTAAAAAATGCATGTTAACGCAAAAGGCGCTAAGTTAACTCATTTTTATTCTGCTTTATCCCGTCCATGATTATAACCGTTCGAATTCCCCGCTTTAGACGACTTCAAAGCCTAAAGAGACAATACGTAAACAAAGTAATCCAGCTTAATATATATATTATATACCTTTAAAACAAATTCCGGGAGTATAAATGCAGCACGGTGGATCTTGCTGTTATAATAACGAAGATCCATATCCTCACTTTCTTTGGGCGTAAATGTTTGAATAGGTTTTTTAACATCAACAGTCTAACAAAAAAAGTGTAAATTTAGCAGTTGTACGGCTGTACTCGCGAGTTTTGGAGCACAGCTGTGAAGAAAGGTCAGGTCACTTAAATACACGATAAAAAAATAATTTTTTAAAAAATGGCTCTAATAATTCCGATTTTGGAAATAAAAAAAAAAATTTTATCGGTTTAATTTGACCTAAGACAAACTTTGTCCAATATATCATTTACATACCGGATCTAAACTGCATATGATAAACCCAATTTGTCCTCCTGGATAAGTTGGTATAGTGGTATACGCATATTCCGCTGAACTGAACAGTGTACGGCAGAAATGAAGTATATCTTGAATTAAGCTTAAATTGTACCACATACATTCCCCTGAAAAGCATTAAAACCAATGAGAAATTATTTGTTTTCAGCTGATCGTGAAAAAGCTTGTGTGTGGCCTACTCGCGATGGGACTGTTCTCCGGTAGGGAGAGAAAAATAAAGGAATTTGCCGCTATAACGTGATCTTGTAAGGTTTTTATCAGACATGGACCCACCCTGAGCAACCCATAAGAAATTTCTTTCACAGATATCGGACGGAACAGAATTTAAAGCCACACCTTACGGAATGGAGCCAATTTACATCAACATTCGGCCATCATTTCAATTTAATCACTTGAAGAAGAAGCATTACCCTGTGAACAAATAATTCCACCCGGCCGAAGCGCTTTCTTCATCTGTTCGTAGTACGATTTTTGAAATAAAGTTTCAGCAGGACCTAAAAATTGAAAAAAAAAATATGAATTATTTAAAACATCGTCGTTTTAGAATGTCTTTTAACTAACCTATTGGGTCGGAGGAATCGGTGATGATGACGTCAAATTCATTTTGATGTCTGCTCATAAACTGACTGCCATCCTCAATATGCAATTGCAATTTAGGATTACTAAATCCTTTAGCCATGAATGGAAGAAACTCTTTCGATATTTCCACCACTCGCTGCATCCAAAAATAAATATTTAATTAACGCAGAAATTATAAAAATTATAAAAACTTAATTGATTACCTCATCAATTTCGCATTGCACAACTGACTCGACTTTCGGATGTTTGACAACTTCACGAACAACGCCACCGTCTCCACCACCAATGATTAACACTTTCTTCGGATTTGGATGGGCATTTAAAGGCAAAAACGATATCATTTCTTGATAGGAGAATTCATCCCTCTCCGTGCATTGTATCACACCATCTAAGATCAACACTTTTCCATACGACTTTCTAATGAAAGAAATTAATTTTATTTGCTGGATTCTTAAAATGAGAAATTTTAGTTTAAATAAAATAAAATAAGAATTTGGGCTCAAAGCTGTAGCAAGATTGCACACATTGCATCTAATTACTCCAAGCTGTGCTGACACTACAATTTTCCCCTCCCCAATCGTATCGTCTATATATATATACATATATTTTTTCAGACATTCAGCAAATATTAAAGTTAATATTTGATTGGAAAATTTATATGCTGTTTGCCTACGTTTGCAACACCACGATATCTTGGTATTTGGATTTTTCATGATGCAAGATCTACGAGAAATAATTTGAAAATAAATAATTTTGAAACAATTTAAAAGGTCTTACTTGTTCAACTTCTAGAGAAAAGCATTGGTTTGGCCACAGTGAGCTTAATTCGCTAAACCAACCTTCTTTCAATGCATCCATACCCTTTTAAAAACGTATTCTCACTTGACACGAGAACCAGAACCTGCCCCAAACAAACCACGTGTCCGCATGGACCAAAGTTCTATTCTGTGCTGTGATGATGAGACGTCGTTTATGACGGGCGTTCAACTACAGGTTCGACAACCAGATGTCGCAACCATCACATAAATAAAACAAAAGTAATGGAAGATCGGAAGACATAGGATCATAGAACCAAAGGAAACTATGACAGCAAGATAAAAAAAAAAGGCAAAAATTTTTATTTGGCAGAAACAAAAGCTTAGACTGACATGTTACACCATGGTAAAGTTGGCACAGAACCAGACCGAAACGATCGATAAGTGTTAGCACTAAAACCCGGAATTAGATACGAAATAGAAGGAATTTAATTCTACAATCTACACCACTCTTATGACCCATGTAACCAAAAAAGCAAGCAAAACGCAGAAATTCTAACTTTATTTTTTGTTTCCAGAAAACATGTATTCTGAGTCCGTTAATTCTATTGACTCTTCCGCAAGGAAGAGATACATGTCTCAAAGTTTTGGTGAACTTTTTATGACCTGAATCCGGGTAATTATAAAAGTTGTTGATTTTCAATTTATGGTTGTAATTGTAATTATTTTCATAAGCTAAGCATACATTTTTGGAAGCTTGTGAGCACAGAATACTACAAGCATCTCTGGGCATATACTTATTTCATCCAACCATAACTGAATCAAGAAACGTTTTTACACTTTATCAGAAATCAGTCAATCTGCAGTAAATGCAATCAAAGGTTAACGTTTATCAAAAAAGTTTATGTTGATAAACGGTTTTTTAGAAAAACATTTTTTGGCTTTGGACTAATCAGTTATAGCTTTGTAGAGGTTATCAAAATTTGTAATACACTCAACCCTCGTTATACGGCATTTCGCTATAATGGCCTTAAGAAAGTATGGCACTATTCGAGTTACGGCCCACAATGTTTCATAGATACAGCCAAAAATCGAAAAATTCTATAACGAATCAGGGGGAATTGCCTCTGATTCGTTATACAGCATTTTGCTTTACAGCCAACTTTTCCAGAACCTATCTAAGCCGTAAAGCAAGGGTTGAGTGTAGTTTAAAAAATAAATTTAAATTAATTTCTGATTATATGATCTTCTCCATGTTTCACATCTGAAAGAAACACATGGAAATCAAAGAAAATTAACACATTTTAAATCATAATTTAATCAAATCAATACTGTAAAGTTAATGAAGTTTGGATCAGAATCTAATAACATTTTTTTTTAAGTAATCAATCTTACATCAAAACTCAAAGAAATCAAATGAAATCAAATTTCATAATATTAAAAATCATCTCAATTTCAAAACACTTTTTTGTAATTTACTATCTGGAACATAATTTAAAACCATTTGGCATAATTAAATTAAAATTACGTTTGATCGTGTCCACTGACGTCATAGCAACAAAAAGCTCCCCCCTTCATATCAGCAGACTTCCGGAGGTACCCAAGTGGCATAACGATTTGGGGTTGAACCCACATGTCCTGCTTGCCAACCGAATGCTTTACCCAGAACTCCTACCCAGGGGTTCTGGCTTAAATGGACTCCTACTGGTAAATAGTAATGAGCCTAAATGCCCTACTAATCATTTACTAAAAGGAGTGAAAAGTTTCTTTCAAAGAAAGGAGTTTACTTACATAATGGAAAAATTACCAGAAGATGGTTCTGTAATTATGCTTACATTTGCTTGTCTTTGTGTGTTAGGGGTCCACTTTGTAGATTCCATTGACGAGATGCGAGATGCAAGCGATTTTCTCTAACTGAGTAAACAAATAATGCTTTCTGTATGAAATAGATCATTTTCATCAATTATTCAATCGAAATTTATGAAGTTTATAATGTACTTTTAAAATGTAGATAACGTAG
>JAQIXU010000050.1:0-86482 GCA_034701245.1 Strigamia transsilvanica | reverse complement strand
TGCCTACCTGCGTCGCGAGTTTAGCGCACGAAGCGCAAGTTAAATATTTTTAACTGGCGCTTTGTGCGTTGCTTTGCATGTTCACGCATTACGTTCGTGCGTCAACGCGCGAGCGCAAAGCACGACATGTGAACTAGGCTTTACAGGCTAGATCACACCTCGAGGCATCTACAGACTGGATCACACCCTGAGGCATCTACAGACTAGATCACACCCTGAGGCATCTACAGACTAGATCACACCCTGAGGCATCTACAGACTAGATCGTACCTTAAGGCATCTACAGACTAGATTGAATCCTGAGGCAAACAATACCCAAGTAACTTGTGACATGTTACATATCTTACTCCACCTCGGTACTGTGTCATCCTTTGCTGCTTATCCCTCTTCCACAATGCACCCTGTTCTTGCAGCGCCGTTATTTCTCACCACCAGTGTGAACATAGCATTACCGCTCTATTACTTAGCCAACCCTACATTCAATAAATAATAAATAAGTCATGAACTTGAAATCCCGAGAATTTTGCAAGCAGCGCTTGCCATGCAAAACTGCCCACCCCTCTTTATTCACCGGTCACATGCAATTTTCATATTCCTCATTTGCAGGCAAGGAAACACAGACCACACTTATTGATTTGACTATATAAAGTAATAAACACACTCAGATGTCACGTGTTTGATTTCTCCAAGAGGGGGCCCACATTTGATTGGCAGATATTGCCCCTGGGACCTGCTTGATGCATTATGTATACCTTAGCACAATATAATCAATGTGAATCCGAGGTGGCTGTCATCAGACTTGATTTCCCCTCCTCCACTGTCCTCAGGATGTTTTTGTGTCGCCAGTCACAGACCCGCGTCCTAAGTGCACTGCACACAGCACTACGCGGGATGACGCCATGCTAGGGGATCAACATCAACAATAGAATAGTGGAGGGGATTTAGCTGCGGCTACCCCCAGCTTGTGATCTGACCAAACAGTTTTATGGATGCTGGCTTTGTGGCCAATCAAATTATGAGGGAATTTTGGAAATTAATTTTTTTTTTTTTTTTTTTTGGTTGTAAAAATGTTTTGGGATGTTGGAGTAAACATTGGCGACACAGTTCGGCCATTAGTTGGTGGGATAATGTGGAAAAAAAATGGCGGTTTGGGTTTGGTTTGGTGTTATTATGCGAAAAGGCTTTTAAGAGCTTATTGATACCTATAGGGTGGATTGGGAAAGTTTGTGTTTTTGTTTTTTTTATTTTTGGTTTGTTTTTTGGGGAGTTGTTTAAGAGCATTATTAATGCTTGGGTAAATAAGGGATGGGAAATTTGAGCCTGGAGGTAGATGGGATGAAATTTAGTTAAGTGTGGAATGGAAGGAGTAGAATGTTTTGTGTGCGTGAAATTTGTTTTAGGTTGTGGAATTAATTTTTTGGGGTAAAATCTTGTTTGAAGGTGTAGAAATTCACTTTTGAGGTGTGATTAGTTATCATATAGGTGTAAAAAAGGACTTTGCTAGTGTAAAAAAGGACTTTGCTAGTGTAAAAAAACATTTTTTTAGTGTAAAAAATCATTTTTTGGTGTAAAAAAGCATTTTTTAATGTAAAAAGGCCTATTTTGGTGTAAAAGGGCATTTGTTAATGTTAAAAGGCATTTTTTTTAGTGTAAAAAGGGATTTTTTGGTCTAAAAAAACCTTTTTTTTCGTGTAAAAAGGCAATTTTTGGTGTAAAAAAGCATTTTTTGGTGTAAAAAGGCATTTTTTGGTTTTAAAAGGCATTTTTTGGTGGAAAAATGCAGTTATTAGTGGAAAACACCATTTTTTTTAATGTTAAATTAATTAATTAGGTAAAAAAAATCATTACTTACTGAAAAAAAAACTCATTATCTGTGCCAATGTTCATTTCTGTGTGAATATCTGTTTCTTCATTTGGAAACCAACATATCCGCATTTCATCCTTAAATTCTGTTCATTTTTTCCACGGACCAAATTCATCATTTACTCGCATGAGAAAAAAAAAACAATCAGTCTACCAAACCATTGCCGCTGTTCGACTACACAACACTAAGAAAATAATAAATAAAGAAAAAAGAAAGCGAAAAAAAAATGAAAACAAAACACGTATTTTGTGTTTCTTTTTACTCCCAACTGCAGCGAGTGTTGGCATTGACGAATAGACCGGTCGTTCTTAACATGCAAAATGCGAGTTAGAATTTAATATATAGCGCAAATGTATTGGCAATTATCATTTGTTTTTCCTCTCTTTTTTATACGTCTTCTAAGCCGTAGACACGAGTCTCTATGCAATATTTACTTGTCTTTCCCAAAATTTTCCCCTTAGAAATGGATGGCTTTCCTACGTGCCTCGCCCTCATTAAACGCTGATGAACATCGCGCGCACGATTAATGAAATTCCGCACAAAATATTTGAGATTTTGATTTGGAAAAATGAACCAAACACTAAATAAAAAATAAAAATAAAAACATAAAAATGTTTGTAGGCGCATCGATAAAGTCATGTTTAACTTGGAATTTAATAGGTTTTTGTCGTTTAAATGTCGTGCGCATGCCCGGTGCGACTAAAATCAGACTAGATCTTCATTAAACGCTTTTATTTAACCTGGCATGAAGTTTGTTTGTTTGTTTTAACTTCCTGTTAGGTCACGTCGTCGCAGCGCCACCTGTTGGCAACTTGAAACTAAAATGGACGCTTGATTGGTCTATCTATCTCTAAAATCGCTTCGTTTTCATTAATGAAGGCTTCGAAAAGTTCTGAAACCAGACTAATCTTGTTCAGAATTGAATTCCTTACTAGCCTGTATGTTTTTCTTTAGATTTGATTAAGAAAAAGTATTTTTTTATTCGATTTTAGGCGCAATCACTGCAAACGTGCGACAGTATAGTGCACTTTGAAGCAATATAAAAGCGTTTATGCCGAAAAAAGCATTTGATAAACGTTGTTTGTTTATTTAAAAAGATTGTTTAAAATGCTGTTTAGTCTAAATTACTTTATGAATACGTCTAGTGATCCTTCGATGAAGTTGATTACTGCGAGGACATAACAAAACAAGAGCGAAACACGCATAAAAAGACGAAATTCGGCCATAATATTTTTAATGGCGCGCCTAAATCATGGAAATGGCGGCTAATGCGCATTAAAAAAAGCCAGTAAATCTAATTTGAAGCCGGTTGACACTGGTGCAAACTGCGAGTCGTAAATTCACCTTTTGCACTTTATTGAACCTCAGTCAATAAAAATTTGACAGCAATTCCAAAAACTACTTTCTATGAGTTTTATATTTTTTTTAACTTTGCCAGATATGAAACTGGATGTGATGAGGAGCAGTAAATCAGACCCTTCACCACAAACTATGAAAAAGTAAAAGGTTTCGCTCCTTTTCGCTCTTTTTCTCGCTTTTTCTCGCTTTTTCTCTCTCTCTTTTGTGTCGTGCATGACAGTCATCATTCATTTGTTGCAAGCTCAGTCAATAGACCATCAATTTCACAAGTTGGTTTTTCACTTGTAATTGTGCAGTGTGCAACTTGAATTATGTCACAGTTGACCCAAATGGAAACTCGAAAAGAAATGCTCTTAATTGTACACGCTATGGGAATATTGAATGGAGGTTCTCGGTTGGGGGTGTCGTATACAATTGTGTGCCAGAAATTTTAGATGGTTAATTAGCACGAGATAGTGGAGAGAGAATAACAGGAAAGGCTTGTTTGTTGGGGGATGATGGGAGATTTGCTGGGTTTTTCGGTTGGGTGAGCTTGGAATTTTTGGAAATTTTTAAAAAAATTAATTTTAGGGTTTTTGTTGGGAATTTGTGGTGATTTCTTTAATTTTTTTTGAGGATTTTTAAGGAAATTGGTGATTTTCGATAAATTTGGTGAAGATTATCGAATGATTTTTTAATTTTGGTGGAGGTTATCGATGATTTCGAGAAATTGTGAAGATTATTGAAAATTTGGGAAAGTTTGGTGAAAATTATTGAAAATTATCGGAAAATTTTGTGAAGATTATCGAAGATTTCGAGAAGTTTGGTGTAGATTAGCGAAAATTTCGAAAAATTTGGTGGAAATGATCGAAGTTTTCCAAATATAATCGAAAATTTCTGAAAATTACCGAAAAATATCGAGAATTTCTGATAATTACCGAAAAATATCAAAAATTTCTGAAAATTACCGAAAAATATCAAAAATTTCTGAAAATTATCGAAAAATATCGAAAATTTTTTTAAAAAATACTACAAAACTTACCAAAAACAACTAAAATTTTATGAAAACTACCAAAATTTCCAAATCATTAAAAAAAAAACCTAATACAAAAAAATTTCCACACATTTCAAAACCCACCCATTCCATCCACCCATTCACCCAACTCCTCCAACCATCCCCACCAACCTAACCATTTTTTCACCTAACCAAACACCCTCCAGTCGAAATCTCCCACTTTATCAAGGAAGCCGTTTGAACCACCAACATAATTGTACATCCACACAATAATTCAGCCAGTAAATGGAAAGATATAAAATAGTGGGTGTGAATAATTACCTCTTGTGTAATTTTATCATTTGATTTTGAATATGAACCCTGGCAACATGCTTATTACTGTGTGTGAAACTGCTATAAAATTTAATTGGAAGCCAGTTTAAACTTATTAAAGCACATTATTTGGGCAGCATGTGTTGTAAAAAGATGGTGATAATTATACTAGGAATTTTTATGTTGCCTATATACAAGCCAATTTGCTTTTAAAGCAGACAGAGGTGCTTGATCTGCTTCAATGACTAAATAACAGCTTGTGACTCATATTTAGAAAACACAAGTGTAAATATCTCCTCCAAAAACAGGAACCACGCACATTTAGCTTTGTAAACATGTGTAAATGTGCTTGCCATAAATATTTGCATTGTTCCCTTGCTGAATTAATTGTCAGTTAGGCTTTTTTCTCTTCTTTTGTTAGTGGCTAGACTTGTTTACATTGGCAAAATCTGTTAAAGTTTGTTGATTTCAAACTTGCAGCAAACTCTAGTGATGAATGGCAGTGTGTATACAGACTACATGAATGTATTTATTTTACAATGTTATGTTTTTTTGCCTTTCCTGGTGTTTTTACAATCTGTTTGTTATACAGTGAGTTGGATCTTTTCTTGAGCAGACAAGTCATATATCAAGGATGGGATTTTATTGAATTTTTCCATGCTGCTGCACCAGCTGCTACTGTCTTTATAAATGTTCCATGAAATGTTGGGAGTGTGTAAGACAAATGTGAGATTGGTGTATTGAGGTCTCATCTTCATTCATCATAAGAAATAAAAGGAAAGTGGATTTGCAACCTGCACTGATTAGGTTTATGGAGCAAATTGTTTGTAATTATCTGGATTTTGTAATGTTTCATTACTCTTAAATGCTTAGAATTGCAATAACATTATGAGGAGATTGTTTTATGCTTGTTAATTCTGTCCTGGGTTGTTAGGGAACAATTTCCATATGGTTTCCAGCTTTGTTTACAATCTAATTAATTTCATTTGTTTAATTAAGGTGACAAATGCAAGATTGTCTGGCACAACACATGATCAAAGTGGTTTTAAGTAAGCAGCAAAGCGGAAGGTTTGGTGTATTGTCCAAAAGACAAAATATGGATTTTGTTATGTGCAGATGGAAATTGCAGTCAATATTTAAAATATTGGATTGGGTAGTCCTGGCACCTGTGTTCAGCCTTGGTCAACCAAGCAACATTTACAACAACTCCATTGACCACTATCTTGTTACAAACATCCATACTGGAAACTTTTGATTGTGAAATGATAAAATTGGTATAAATTTCCCAACTAATCTGAATGCAGCCATCATATTGAGCAACAAATGTTGGCTTCACCTCTTGATTCAAACAAATCACTCCAACATAATGGCCACCTTTCAAGTTTCAGCTGCACCTATTGATGGTGATATGTTTGGACTCACCAATGCAACACCAGATAACAGCAAACATCACTTTTTCCTTTCCCCATCACCATCATAATCCTTTGGGTTGGTTTGGTTGGCACCATGCAGGTCAAGTCTGTTGTAATCACAGTCAGTGGCACCAACTTCTCCTTAGCTGGGCCTGGAATGTTTTTGAGATGTACATTCCAAAGTGGACAAAAGGAATATTGACATGGGTTTTTGAAGCTGAGACGACGTTTGTGACAACACATCAGTGGCCAGGGAATCATGGAATAAATGTCAGGACAGTCACATTTTCCCCTATATGGAAAATGGGGAAATGGGGAAAGTTGGTATTTTTTCCCCTCTCTCTCTCTCTCTCTCTCTCTTTCCACAACATATTGAAGATTGAATTAATTTTTGAAATAGGTGGCATTATTATTTTTTTAATATGAAGTTATCTAGGGGTTTAGCGTGGCACGAACAATGCTAATGATGAAATATGTTGGTAATTTGTTGCAACTTTTTTGTGGACATGCGTGCAAATGGAGATAACTTCATCATCCATAATAAACACGAGTAGAGAGGATGGAAAGAGGTAATTGGAAAAATGGCGCCTGCAACAAATCTAGCGATAAAGAGTGTTGAAAGTGGGGTTGCAGAAGGGGTGAGGCCTATGGTGTGTGTGTTTTCTTGTCGACCGTGGGCTTGTATCGATTCTTCGGGGAGTTCGGTCACAATAAAGAAAGCCGGCCGATGATTCATTGTCGACTGGGAAAGGTGGAACAATGCCCAACAATGCCAGGGAATGTTGATAATGGTGTGTGTGTTACACATTTACAATAATTAGGATCGATTGCAACAATGTGGGCTGATACCACAACAGACAGGAAAGAGGGTACCATCAGTTTGTTGATGAGTCATGCTGTGTTGGTAATGCTGGTGCCATCACAGTGTTGTAATAGAATAGAAAGCATTTTATGAAATTGTCTGTGCTGGAATAGAGGGTTTGAAAAACACTTGGAGGAGATGGAAAGTGCTGGGCATATCTATTTTGGTGTTTTTCTAGTGCATGGTATTGCCAGTTTTTATTGTGCATGTTCCAACAGATTGCAATAATGCTGTGACTAGCAGAAACGCTTAGATAAAGTCAAGGAAGTGTTGGCGAGACAGTTGTTATAGAAATGTATTTTTCAGGATGAGGTGTTGTTATTGTTGAAGCAAAAGTTGTTTTTCTTCATATAATTTTATTTTTTGATTTTGTTAAGTAAGATTGATCGTTATCTAATTGTTTAATAGCCTTGTCATTATTAAATCCTGTAGTGGTAACTCATTTGATTATCGGCTATTATTCGATAGACCGCAAGGAAGCGTCCATTGACAGGGGGAAATGCTTTGGTTCAAGAGTATTTATGAAAAGTGATATGTTTTAAAATGTATTATTTAAGCAAATCTAAAAATATATTGTAAAATACTTTTTTGGACCATATGGGCAAGGCCGTGCCATGCTGTGATACAGAGAGGCATAAGCAACGAAATCAAAATACACAATCGAAGGTTATTTTAAAGAAAAAAACATTTAAGGGGCCGTCATTTCGAAGACTTGCATCATACTGAGAAAATCTACCGCACGGCCCTGCATATGGGTTCGCCTATTCGACGAATTACAGTCCGCTTCTTTTAACTTAACTTCACCTGCAAGCATTACGACAATCGGAAGTTCGACTCCGGTCTAATATATGTGGCAGCCATTTTGAATGTGATTGTAAAAACCAAAAGCGCTTGGAAAGCCGCTCTAGCCGTGTTAACGGTGTCTTTCACCATTCTGTTTATACAGAAGCATGCATCTATTGTTGTTTTTTTAATACCTCCAACAAGCCGATTCTTCTGCACCGTTAATCATACATGAATAACACGACCGGCATTTGTCGGGTAGAGAGTTCTATCATTGGTTTTTGACTCGATAGATGTGTGCTCGGATGAGTGAAAAACGTTTGATGTGCATTGTGCACTGGCAAGCTTCTATTTTTATCTCTTGTTTGTAAGGTTAAGGAACTACATAAGTGGCATGCTGAAAGATAGGTTATTGTTAGCGATCCTAAGACAAGCATGCATGATGGAGAGTGCGAAATGACAACCCTAGGGGAATATAAACGGCAGAACAATGTAGCGGATGATAAATCCAACGGTCATAAAATAGTGGAATAATAGCGGCTTGTTGAAGAATTTCTCTCACACACTGGTTTATCAGATGAGCAAGATTAATATGGTTATAGGGTGTGATTAGTTGTTACATTATCCATTTATCACACAAGTTCATGTCGGATGTTGAATCATAACCGTTCCAATCATCCAAAAGGAAATGGAGTGCCATCATAGTTGTCGGCGGATGGGGGTCTCGAAATCATCTCTTATTGATGACGCACGCATCAATGTAATTGACGGATAAACTGCACGCTTAAATTCTAATTGAATGTTATGAATAATTACGAGCATTTAATCAATGTCCAAACTGACTTGCTAATGTTTTTAAGCCCTTTTTCCCGCTCCCTCCTTCTGCGCCAGTTGATTCATAGTTCACACCAATTACATCATTATCAGGCTAGCAAGTGGTTGGTCGGAGATCGCTCCGCTAAGGTATAAAGCAAAATATTAATTGTATGAATAACAAATAAACGATGTTATGTATACGCAGTAGAAACTGAAGGTGTTTCAGTAAGTGTAGTTGAAGGTGTTTCAGAAAGCGTAGTTGAAGGTGTTTCAGTAAGCGTAGTTGAAGGTGTTTCAGTAAGCGTAGTTTAAGTAGTGGGCCAATGCATAAGTTGAGTTGATGGATCCTTTTGCAAAGCCACAGCAAAAGGGCCAGTCAACTCAACTAGCACCTACAATACGTAGGCCCACTACTTGCTTCGCCACTGCGTTTATCTCCCCAGTCCCAATTCAGGCTGTTTTTCCCAATAGAGCTGTGCAGGTATGAAGAGATGAGTTTCTTCAATCTGTGTAATGTATCTGAATGGCAGCTTTGAATGGGGTTGTAATCGACAAGCCAAGTGGCATTTCGTGTTAAACGAAGCTTCAGCAAGTTTTGATGACTGGTCGATCGAGTGTGGAAAACAAAACAAGAGACGGATGATTGGCTTCTCCTTTGTCCGCTCTTTGAATCGCACAAGTTAAACAAAAACCTAATTAGAATACGATCTTGTCGTGGAGCGCCGGCAGTCCGGGATCGGTCGTCTATCTATTTATTAACGCGACAATTGTCTAGGCGCGTGACGCACGGTTTGGTCATATAAATTTTGCCACCAGATGGCGCCGTGGCATGAATAGAACGCTGCACTAGTGAAATTGGAAACGGCAGCCATGTTTTGTTAATAACAATAAAACAGTGGCACCTGCCATGAGTCACTGGCGGCACAGAAATGTCCATAGAGGAATTTGTTGATCTTTGCGCGGTCTCACTCCCCTTAAATTCTCATTCGGTTTGGAGCCGTACGAAGATGACATCACCGGATGACGCATGGCATTGTGGGTCGATGTTGTGCAGAGAAACCATGACTCAATTTCAGGGATGGGATAAGACGAAAGTGGAGCTTGGGCGCGCGCACTGTGCCAGTGAGCCTGATGGATGGACTGGGGTCACCAGTGGCCAACTCACGCGTCATTACCCTCCAATCCTGGTGAAATATGAGCGAGTGGACTGACGTCATAGTTATGACAAACAGGAGACATGCACAAGTGGCTTTTATGACGGACAGCGCTGCAAAACGCAAATAAATGTCATTGGCAAAATCGCAGATAGTTTGAGGTTTGCAGTCCGACTGTGAATTATGAAAATCGTGTTAAATTCGTAATGGCAGTCGAAGGGGATTTGTCCGACCTAATGGAGACGTGAGATGTGTTTAACACCACGTCCCAAGTGTGTAAAAACATATTTACAGTTTGTTAGACGGTTTTTAATGTGGTAAAACACTTAACTGAAGGGTTAAAACGTGTTTCAGGAGTGTAGAAACGTGTTTTTAAAGAGTTAGAAATCATTTTCAACGTGTTTTTAACGTGTCTAATGCGTTTTTCTTCGTGTTAAATGCATGTTTTAACGTGTTACATGCATTTTTAACGTTTTAAATGCGTTTTACTATTTCTTTTTTTTGCGTTTTTGACGTTTTAAATGCGTTTTACCGTTCCTTTTTGCGTTTTTAATGCGTTTTACCGTTTCTCTTTGTGTTTTTAATGCGTTTTACCACTTCTTTTTGCGTTTCTAATGCGTTTTACCATTTCTTTTTGCGTTTTTAACGTTTTATATGCGTTTTACCTTTTCCTTTTGCGTTTCTTTCGATTTTTATTTCGTGAGTATTGTTTGAGTGCGCGAGGAATGATCATTGTGCGATGTTTAAACGTGAATGTGTGCGCACAGGTTTTGGACGGTTTCCAACTCACAACGGCTGAGACTAGCAGCAGAGGGAGTGTGCACACGATGTAGCCGGTGCGAGCGAGATTTATAGTTGGAATTGGCAAGTGATGTATGTTGGTGTTCAGTTTTTCGAAAAAATAATAAACTACAGCGATGCATTTAATCTGCGCGATTGTATAAATCATTTGAAACAAATGCCAGTTACAGAATACAAGTTTTGCGACGGAAAAAAAGCGCAAAACAGGAAATTAACAGCAACAAAAGATGTTGCTGTAAGCTGAGGAAAAACGCGCTAAATCAAAATTTAATGGGAAGAAAATTTTTTTTTTTGATTTTTTTTTTTTTTTAATTTTTGATATTAAGTTGAAGGTTGGGCAATATTGAAATAAAGCTGAAGCGGCAATTATAGCGCAGCTGCGACCACCTGTGTGATTTGAGCCAATTTTTCAAGTAGAGCTCGTTTGAGTTTGTGGAGAGTGGAATTTGAAATGTGTTTGTGTTGATTGGGAATGGATCAGTGGTTTGTTTAAATTGTTTGTTTGTGTTGGAGGAATCGATAATAGCTTGTAGGCAATGAAAGGTTTAGGGTTTGGGGAATATTTGTAGTTAGTTTGTTAATGTTTGAGGGAATTTTGGCGATTTTGTGGAGTTTGTTTGAATTTAATTGAAAATTAATTAGTGGGTTTTTAAAAAGTTTATTGTTAGTTGTTTGTGAAATTTTTTATGGAATTTGTAAATAATTGTTTATGTTTGTTTAAAATGTTTTAAAAAAATTTTATCAATGCTTTTCAATTTTTTCAATTTTTTTTTTAATGCTTTCTCGATTTTTTCTCAATTTTTCCACAGTTTTTTTCTCAACTTTTTCACAGTTTTTTCTACATTTTTCCTGCAGTTTTTGTCTTTTTTTTTCTCAAATTCTTAAAATTAGTTCTCAATTTGTTCTAAATGTTTTAAAATATTTTTAAAAATTTTTTCTCAACATTTTAAAATAATTTTCTCAAAATCTTAAAATAATTTTCTCAAAATCTTAAAATAATTTTCTCAAAATCTTAAAATAATTTTCTTAAAATCTTAAAATAATTTTCTCAAAATCTTAAAATAATTTACTCAAAATTTTTACAAATTTTAAATAATATTTTCATAAAATTTTCATAATTTTTTAAATAATTTTTTCAAATCCTTCACAATTTTCCAAAATAATCTCCACAAACTTTCCACAATCTTCCAAAACAATTTCCACAACCTTTCCTCAATCTTCCAAAACAACTTCCACAATCTTTCCACCAATTCCCAAAATAACTTCCACAAACTTTCCAAAAAACTTTCCCAAAAAAAAAATCCCCAAATCCCAACCAACCTTTGCATAAAACATCCAACAACCAAATTAATCCTCTAAATATAAACCAAACACTTCATTCCATCTCCACTCCCAATCCCCCAAATTACAAACCCCATAAACAAAACTCCACACACAAACACCAAAAAAATCCAACGTCTCTGAATGATAATTGGAAACAAAACGAACCAAACACTTGCATCAGATTTCGATTACATCCAAGCATCCCTCAAACTCCTGCCCTCATCATTTGTTTTTATCTTTATTTTTCAGTTGAGTATAAAAATTTATGTTTCTCTTGATTGCCATTAAGATGGTTCAAAAAGATGTCGGAAAAGAACTCAACAGGATTTTTTCCCTCCTTCCTCCCCACTAATTTACGATACTTTTTCCAGCCATCTGATTGCCAAGTGCAAACAAAGATAAATAAACATAACTTGTTTCTATTTTATGTGACTGCACATCAAAGAAATTGATCATAATCAAATTGTTCACTTGCAAGTTCAACATTAAAACAAACTCAACCGCAGGTATTTTACCATTGCTCCTCTCTTAATGGAATATATAAATTATTTATCAGCTTAAAAGAATATCAATATTTTTATGTGGTCATCAAGTATTAATGAGTTTTGGATGCATTAAATATGTTTTTTTTTCATTTTAAATTTGTTCTTGGGGTTTTATTGTAATTTTGTGCTGATAAGTGAATAAAAATGTGATAATGTGGGTTGAATAACATGCTGGATTAATGCAGTGCCTGTGCACTAATTAATTTGGCAGGCATGAGAGAATGACATAAAATTTTTTTTTATTTTATTATTTTTTTTTAATATGGGTGAAATTAGGAGAGTTTATGATTAACTTGTTTGATTTAGCTAAGCAAAGAGTTGTGTTTTTGGACTCAATCCAAGTGAGAATGACAAGAAGTTAATTAAAGATTGGGAGAACATAACTTGCCACATCCACTCATCAATTCAAGTGTTGAGAAAAGACTTCGGTAAACTCAAACATACTGAAACATTCCGCGTTGTATCTTAGGAGTTACCGCAGAACTTTTAAGACCACGGCACAATAGGAAATGCGAATCGTGGTCAAAAAAATTGTCATTTCTTTCCATTGAGAGCATGGCTTGAAAGTGCCAAATTATTTGCAGCAAGGTAAACTCCGAAAGCATGACACGGATGACATGGCATGGCATAACGGCAACAAGTTTCTTCCGTAACCTATTTGAGGATAGCTACACTTCCACTGAAAGACTTTATATAGCCTGTGGGGCTTGTTGCACAATAGGCGTCCCAAGGGAAAACTGTCTTTGTGCCTTGAGGGGCCTCCTAGATCCAGGGCCTCAATCTGCCACAGGCTGTGTTGTGCATGTGCCCTGGGACACACATGCTACCCTGTATTTCGCGCTATGCTTTGTGGTTTAGGCTGTTGCGCTGACTATGAACAGTCCTAGTTGACGTTAAACTTGAATCTCGAGTTGTTGTGAAAAATGGTGGCACGTCAAAATAGCGCGAACAAAACAGCGCGCGTCAAAATAGCGCGGCATCAAAACAGCGTGCCGTCAAAATGACCTAATCTAATCTAATTTTAGGTTAGGTAGGGTTGGTTTAGGTTAGTTTAGGTTAGGTTAGGTTAGAAACCACGTGAAGAGATTGTGTCCAGTTCGGGCATCCGGTGAACTACGCCTAATCCTTTGGCCAATTTTCTACCGCTAATGGGTGTCTCGGTTTTTTATTTCCAAATTCTGGTCACCCTATGACCACTTGCATTGTATAGCAATTATTAATCCTAGATAGCTGATTAGGATTAGTCTAAATAATAAATCATTGGAAAAAAGGGTTCCTTTGTCTTGCATCGCATTTCTTTATCCGTTTCATCTTTTTGATTGTGTGGACTCCCAGTGGGGTAATTTAGGGCTTTGGGGGTAATAAAGAGTAGTGCAAAGGCAAATTCTGTAAATAATTTATTCGTACGTACAAACTGGTTGAATAGCGAGGCCGGGGCGAGTCGAGTGCATTGAAGAAAAAGAAAAAGAAAAAGAAAAAAGAATTCTCCCGCTCTTGCTCTTGGCTGCCAAAGGTTAATTCTTGTTTGGATACGCTTCAATTGATCCCATTTAGTTCCATATTAAAGTGTGGCCAATGACAAGGAAAGAATAATAATTCTTGGATGAGAAGACATTTTACATCCTTGTTATGATGATGATTAGGGCGCGTTTTTCTCCGAGGAACTGTGCCAAGAAACGCTCAAAAATTGGATATCGCCAAGTATTAATTAAATTACTGGATCATTTAGGCCCGAAATTGAGTGTGTGTTCACACATGAGTGCGGCAGGAAATTGCTCTTTTGTTCAATTCACTAGCGACGAATGATGGCTGCAATTTTCTGATTTATTTAGTGTTTTTAGTATAGCGGGGCACAGATTGCACCGAGTCGTCTAAGTGCATGAATGGATGACTTTATTTTGTTGCCTCCGCATCCCTGCGAGGAATTAACACCGCATTTAAAAGCAGCACTCATCTATCATCGCTTGTCAGACAGCAGCTGAACTGCTCATTAATGGTTTGCTTTGGCATGCACAACACTGGACCAGACACTGTGTTAATTGGCCTCATTCATCAATAAAAGAGAGCACCCAGGGGAAGCAAGAACACCTTCAGTAGATAAGAGGTGCAGCTGCATAATGGAGAAAGAAGAAAAAATTTAAAAAAAGATTGGAATCTTTAAGTTGGAGGTAAGTTTGTGACCTTTGTAAGTGAACTTGTTATTCCTTTCCATCAAAGATGTGGTCTTGGTGCCAAGAGAAGTGTGTTGCTAACCTCTTTTCGACAGCTCCTTGCACTGAGATCTAAATGATGATGCCACTTTTGACCTTTTGCATCGCTTTGCATCTACTATCTCTTCGAAATGCATATTTTCCCATCTTTGATAAACGGATAAGTCGAACTCAAGGGGGGAGTTTAAGTTTGCCATTTTTTGGAAAACTTTTCATTGAGATTCATTGATGATTTTGTAAATCCTCTAAACAGGGAGCTTTCCTCAAAAAATAATTAGCGAACTCTTCTAATGTTCGGTAAGGCTAAAAACATCTTGTGGTGTTTCACCAGGAAAAGCCATTTTGATGATATTGTTAGCTGCAAGAATACAGTTAGGGAAATGGCTGCATTCTGGTGAGAAAGAGCCAACTTGGAGTTACAAAGCTCCTATAGTCGGTTGGCAAGGAAATAAACACACAACCATTAAGCTGTGAAAGGAAAATGATCGTTGTCTGGTTCACTGGTTTTGGATCACAACTTTTTGGGCACAGGTTCTGACATTGGTGCAATGATATCGCAGCGATATCGCAGCAATAATAGTGCGAGCTGCGGCAATATCGCAGTCATATAGAAATATCGCATCGACATCGGAGTGTCAATTGAAGTAAAAATTGCGGGGTTTTTATTCCATGTGCAAACAATCCAACCGGCGCTCTGGATATTTCTTTACCCCATAAAACGATAGCGCAGAAAAGGAGAAGCTCACAACACAGAGCACGGCTAGATAAAACGTATTAAATGCAGCTCGTATTTAGTGGAGAATTCCCCTTTAAGATGAGTTTGCACCTGTGGTTTTTTTAAACTTTGGATGCCTTTTTTTTTACTGTCTCCTTTCGCTTTGTCGTGCTTCTGCTCCTGTCGTTACAGTGAATGGCGCAATAGAAGACACTTGTGAGACGATTACGCCACGAGGGGCGCGAATTAGGAGGAGAAGAGCGCTGTCTGTCTGAGATTGTTCTTTTTTATTTTGTTGGGGGAAATGAAATTGTCGACTTGGTGTAAATGAATTGAATATTTTGAATTAGGATGATATTGTTTTCTTTGCCGGAGTGGCTGAAGCGAGGGGCTTTGGAAATGAAAAAAGTGGAGAGAAGACAAGAGAAGAGAAGACAGTTGTTGAGTCATGAGGTTGAGATAAGTTTACCCTTTGACCCGTCGGTGTGTTGGCAGTTGGCACAAAGTGTGACAGCAGTCGCCTTGGGTGCCCGGATGATCGATGGAGACAAATAGAGCAAGGCTGTGTCTGAAATTGCCTCTTTGGGGAAGAGGAGCCTCGGAGACCTGTCACAACTGACTTTGAGATGATGAAAAAGCTGACAAGATGAAAATTCTTTGCATCAATTGATGGACACTCTACAAAACAAGGCACTCTCCTGCTTATTAGACAGTGTAGACTTTTTCGAAGGACCGAACACCGGGAAGATCAAATCGCGTAGTTAGCGAAACATTAGAGACTTAGCGTTTTTTCCCCAACTAAAAACACAAACACAAATCAAGACACAAACGCTAATATAATTGCAATGTTTTTTTGAACTACCGTATATGGGTAGTCACTAATGACTTTATGAATAATATATCTAGGAAGTGTCAAATTCACATTTGCCGATATTGTCCCATAGTTCAGAGTAATTAGAAATCGTGCTGGTCTTTGAATACAAGGACGAATTAATTGAGTTTGAAGTTAACATTCAGTTGAGTCATCCATCAATTTCTTAGCCAATCTGAAATATGCCAAAAATGGCTGTCATTGGCTGCCAAGTGATGAAGATGTCTGACTAATTAAGTGCCATCAAACTACCTGATGAATTCAAGTCCAAATTGGGCCAAAAGATGAGTGACACTGTAGCTCTGTTTGTTGATAAATGCGAGGTGCAAGATCCAATTTCCACAGCTGGAAATTGGAGTTGGGGCGGTGATGGAATATAAGCAAAGGGTGTGTATATTGGATGTACTTTAGCCGGCCCCTCTGCTGGGGTGGTGTTGGCTTAATTACTATCTGTTGAGTGAAAGAGAGCAAATTGAGGGAATTTCACACTGCAAGGAAATGGAATAGATGAGACTGCTAACAGGGAGAGTGCTATGAATTAAGGGGAAAGGAGGGGAGATTTGTCAAAGGGTGTTTGAGTTGGGCTGGAATAAGAAATTGGGTTGATTGGGAGCAGTTTTAATCGTTTTAGTTGTTGGCAAATTTAATCCTCACAAGAGTTATATCCATTATAATTATTGGCAAGTGAGATCAAAGGAAGGTTGGGCTTGCAAGAGTTTGGGTAATAAATTATGGAGTTTTTTAACTTTTGGATTAAGATGTTGGTGGTGGTGTTTTAAGTCATTTAGGGTTTTGAGAAGTGCTTCAAAGAGTTTCTTGTGCTGTTGGAAGTGTTTTTAAATGGTCTGAAATTCATGACAGCAATTGAATGATTTGTAATACTGTATAAAAACTTCATAATTGTTTTTAAGGTTTTCAAAACTGGTTTTATGGCTTTAAAAACTGTTTTTAAGTCACAAAAACAGTTTCTAAATCACAAAAACAGTTTTTGAGTCACGAAAACTGTTTTTGAGTCACGAAAACTGTTTTTGAGTCACGAAAACTGTTTTTAAGTCACGAAAACTGTTTCTAAGGCACAAAAACTATTTCTAAGGCTCAAAAACTATTTCTAAGGCTCAAATACTTCTGAATGTGAGTTGCAAAAATTGAGATTATTTGACAAATAATTGAGGAAACTACTTTCCAAAAAGTTAAGGTAATTTAATGTAGCCCAATAAAAGAAAGAGAAAACAAACTATGGACTCACAATTGGATTTTTTTCCTTTCATCTGTATTAAGCAGAAAACTTAATCTGCCATTATTTAACTAATGAAAACCTCCTTTTCATTGCATTATTCAACCCCGCTGATATGAAATAAATCTTGTCTCAAAAAAGGGATTTAACCTAATCCTATAAATGCAATCATGAAAGAAGAAAAAAAAGTTTCTTAAAAGAAAAATTTCTAATCCAGTGGTCGTGTTTGAAGACATGAACAGCAGTGAAGCTGATGCACAGCATTTGGGAATGTGACTTGACATAAATATCCTGATGGATGAAATAG
This sequence comes from Strigamia transsilvanica, assembly GCA_034701245.1. Classification (NCBI taxonomy): domain Eukaryota; kingdom Metazoa; phylum Arthropoda; class Chilopoda; order Geophilomorpha; family Linotaeniidae; genus Strigamia; species Strigamia transsilvanica. Next base: position 68,920 of record JAQIXU010000050.1, on the reverse strand, counting down.
CTGTAAATGCAACCCAAATTCACTTCCTCAATGCCTTCTCTGTGTGCTCCTTCAATTTCCCAACAAATATCACTAGTTGCAATCAATTATTAATTTTATTTTATTTTATTTGGAATTTTTGGAATTTTTTTCCCCGAAGAGGATTAAATTTTTTTTTCTAACTTGGGGGTTAAAGATATGATTGAAACAGTTTTGAAAAGAAGGATTTAGTCGTCTGACAATTCACAAATGTCTTGTATAATTTTGCAATAGAAACTTTTCTGTGCAAGAGTCCCTTGAGGATTGTTTACACTGTGCTGTATATGAAATGAATGCCATTTCCGGTTTGGGTGTGCTTGAGTGTGAAAATGATAACCTCGCTAGCTTATTCAAGATGATTTTTAATGTTGCTTTGGAGAAATAACTTGGCAAGATGGGGGAAAATAAAAAGTAAATTTTTTCTCCCAAGAGATGTTTAAAGTGTCACAACAACTCCGATCTTAAGAGGGACATGTCACAAGCGAAGTTTCAATGACTGTGTGTGAAGCCGTCGTCTCATTGGTCAGACTAAAGAGTGTTTACTAGTTATTATTGAGTACAAAGATGGCAATGTGGTGCTGGACACATCTCACTTGTAAGGAAAGACAACTATGTCGGAAACTAAGTTTTAGAATGGTTTATTGGCCGTTATTCAATGGTGTCTAGGTGGAAGTTCCCAGAAGTGTTTCTCTTTGCTTAGGCCACATTGCTGTAGCCCAACCTAGAATAAACCATTGACCATGTGGCCAAGGGACCAGGTAGGCAGCAAGATCGTTTCTCCATTATGTCTTGTGACCGTGCACGTTGCTGTGGCTTACTGGTGCAGGATTCAGCAAGATACAGTATTGCTGGTGTAGGATTTAGCAAGATACAGGTTGCTGATGCAAGATTTAGCAAGATACTGTCTTGCTGCTGCAGGATTCACGTCAAGTGTGACGGGTCCTTAGGTTCTGGTTCTGGTTGCAGGACCATCTATTGGCGTGGATCTGCCCAAGGCGGCTGTTGGTGTGGTACAGTAGTGATCATCACATAACCTACATCCATATAATGGAAATTATGCATTGCGCCAATTGTTGTAAGCGCCATCTGGTGCCAGCAATTGAAACTCGCTTGTGTTCACACTTGTTCTGGTTTTCTACAACTCAAAACAAAATGGCAACTTTTCTACAACTGGAAAGATGTATTTCCACTATATTTTTAGTACTGATATTTAAAGTATGATATGGAAAGATGTATTTCCAGCACTTATATTTAAAGTATGATATGGAAAGATGTATTACCACTACATTTCCATTACTGATATTTAAAGTATTATATGGAAATATGTATTTTCACTATATTTCCAGTACTGAAGTATACTTTTATGATTTGGCAGTTACCGGTTGTAATCTTACTGATTTAATTTTTATTTAAACTTTGATAGTGTGAAAAAGAATGAAACATAAGGTCGTCACATTGTGTTTATTTGTGTAATTATTTTTAAGTGAAAGTGATTAGAGCGAAGCATATGTCGAGCCTTTAGGCCCAGACTAATGTTTATCTGGCAAATAAATTCGAGGTAATCAAATGTGTGGGTCAGGCAACCACCCCGGTGTTAATTAATGGCCTGCAGGCAACCACTATGGGCATAGAAGAGGAAAGCATTGAACTTTTCACCTCATTCTTTTAAGCAGGCAGATTTATAGTCCAATATGGCGCCGGATGGGTTCATTAAATCACTGTGTCTATCAAGATAGGATACAGCAAGTTTCTCTGAAAGGGCATGCATGATCCTCAAATAGATTGAAATTTTTCAAAACTGCTTTTTTGCTTGGGTAATCGAGTGCTGCTAAATCTGGATGTTTTGGGAGATGATGCTTGTTTAGGGATTTCTGGGAAGATGACATCGAGCTAGAAGTTTTAGTGGGAAATTTCATTTCTGAAAATTAAAATATTTTTAGGAAATATTAGAAATTTTGTAGTGAAAAAATGTAAATTTTATAGTAAAAAATTATAGATTTTGTAATGAAAAATTATAAATTTTATAGTGAAAAATTAGAAATTTTGTAGTGAAAAATTAGAAATTTTGTAGTGAAAAATTAGAAATTTTGTAGTGAAAAATTAGAAATTTTATTTATAAAATTTCTAAAATTGATTAGAAAAATTTCAACGTTTTTTAAAAACAGTTTCATCATTTTGCTGGAACAATTTCAAAATTCCACAAAAACATTTCAAAACTTCAAAATTTCACAAAAAAAATCCCAAAATTCCATAAAACAATAAATTTACAATAAATTTACAATAATTTTGCACTCACATTTTTCCCAAACACTAAAAATCCATCCCAACTTTTACAAATCTTCACAACTCTCTTTTTGCTTCAACTAGACATCTACCAACCCCTAACATTCCCCTTAAAAAATATTTCCATCCGATTCCACCCTACAAGGAACTGCTGTAACACCACACTTATATTTACACACAGGATGAAAACACAATTCTTACTCCCTTCTTATAGGTGCAATTAATTGCAATAATAAATAATAGCTCCCCCTATCCACTTAAACCACTAATTATAACATTTTAAAAAAAATTCCCCCCAAAAAGGTGATGAATAATGAAACAATATTAAATTTATTACCAAACTTTTTCATCAAAAAAAAAAAAAAGGAGGAGGAGAGAAAAGATGAAAAAAAATAGCAGTGTAAAATGCAGACTGACAATTATGCAAATCTAGCGTTCGAGCTAAAGTTACTGCAGATTCCACCCATAAATTTTTTCCACAAACGGGGGAAGGGAAAAAAAATTGACTTTGTTTCCAGTGTTGTCTTTCTCTGCGCTTTTTGGCATTTGAAATGCTCGTCTCTTGTTACTTGCGTATAATGAGGCAATTAAAAATGCCATTAATGTACACGTCGGTGGCATTGGTTCACACTTTTCCCTCACCGTGCCATACATTAACAAGCTGATGAGATTTCTGTCTTGTTTCACTTTTTTTTTTGCCAGCAGGAGATTTGGAAATCCAGCCAACGAATAAAAAAAGTTTTTTTTCACACTTTTTTCCACTTTTTTTCACTTTTTTTCCACTTTTTTCCACTTTTTTTTCACATTTTCCTTGATTTGGATTGCTGATGTTTTGCTATTAAAAAGGTTTCTTCTGTCAGTTGAATGCAAGTATAATTCTTTGCCTTTTAACACATTTTGTGCATTTACATGGGAATCATTTCATTTCCAACTCACCAACTCACCACATGTGCTAATGCATATTTCTCATCCATTCACTTGCTGTGTAAACTTACATTTTTCATATTTTTATTCTAGGTGCCACGAATAAAGACCTGAAAATTACATTCCCCATTTTGCACGCAATTTTCAAAAATGCATTCAATAATGAATTAACACTACGCTTATTAACCTCCACCATCATCGAAACCTTAAGATTTTCATATTGGGCTGATATAGACATTGGTGTATTGACACCAACAGGAAAAGTCATCTTTGTGGCATTGTTAGCTGCAAGAATGGAGTTAGAGGATTGTCTGCAATCTGATGAGAATGCAGCCAACAAAGAGTTACAGAACTTCTATCTTTGGTGTCTTGTGTTCTGAAAAACTTTCTCGGGATGCAGCAATGTTCCCAGCGAGGGAGAACGAAAGAAAAATCAGCGAATACACTTTCCAACTGTTAATAAATAGATGAAATGCATGACGGACTACTAGGAGCTCATTTAGATCATAAGGAGAGTAGTTTAATTGGGTCAATTTGTGCCAAAATTATAAACTTTCTCTGAAAAGTCAACGATTTCTTGATTCTTGGGATGCACGGACCGTGGGCCAAGTGCCGCTCGCCGTCTGTTGACTTGCCGGCGGCCCGTAACACTACGTGTTCGAAAATTTAGAATTAATTTTGCACTTGGCTACTACAAAAATCAAACCAAATACTAAAACAATTGTATCCTTAATGGGTGTCCCTGTTTTTTATATCTGACCACCCTGGGATAGGGCCTTTCGTCTTTATTTTAGCCGGTCTTTCGGAAACCAAAACACAAAACCCAGCTACAAAAAAGTATGTTGAATAAGATGAATTAGAGAGAAAATCAGAAATCAAAAATGAATAAGTGAGAAATGAATCTAGCGGAGTTTAGTTTTGGCTCGATGAAGTGAACTATTGGGTTTTCAAAAGCCGACGCCCAAACCATGCTCACTCAACTGCCCCCCAATGACTAATTCTTGAATTAATCTCTGGCTGCTTGGTATTATTGCACTTTTAATGGATTTATAGCTGCAGATACTTTTTTGTTTCTTGTTGTGACATCGGATCAATGAAAGTGCTCCGGCTTTATAATGTTGTATTACTTTCTTTCGTATCCAACCAGTACCCACAGGTTTAAAAGGATTTCCTTTCATCTGGTAATGGAATATTTGATGCTAGTCACTACTTTTAAACTTTAAATTCCAATTTCTCTGATTGGAAAAAAACAGATTTAATTATTTCTTTGTGTTCTATTATTTACATTGCACCTGGAAAATGCTGAAATTTGTTAATTTCTTTTTTTTTCTTATGTCTTTGATTGAAGTTTGCAAAGTTAGGCTTTAGCTGTCAAGATTGAAACGAGCAGGTGAGATGGGTAGGCGTTACATTTTATCTCTCTCTCAGGTGTGGGAAGTAAGTGCTGAAAGCTTATTGGACTGCATTCCACTTGTGTCTGACTCATCATATTTACATTTTGTGCGTGAAATGGGAATTCTTTTCCCTCCGTTCGCCCAACTTTTCAACTTTTCTCTCGTTTTTCGCATTTTCCAGACTTGGAAATTAATAAAACGCGATATTTTATCTCATCATTTTTTGCTTGCCGGAATCTGACAGACGATCTCTAAAAGCTCTCGTTTTCGTGTTTTAACTAGACAGGCACAATGTCAAATTGGAATATTAACAGGAATAGGTTGTGCTACTGTAATAAAATATGGATTAGGCTTTGTTAGAATGAGAAATGTCGAGCAGAACGTGATTTAACTGCTTTGTAATGTGTTTTTGTGCTCGTGAATTGCAGGCAAGCCGACCGGGCGGCAGTTGCGCGATTTTGGCACGCAAAAGCTGCCAAAGATGATTTTTAATGAGGAAGTGAACGGATAAATGCTAGATAGTGCTGTTTCGTCTGCTTGTTGCTATTCCCGGCGTGTGCAAGTTATGTTTATCATCTCTATGTATCACAATGACATTCTTGCGATTAATGCTTTTACTTTTTGTTGCGAAAATGGAACTTCCAAATGGAAGTTTTGACATTTTCGCTGCAGAACTGCATTTTATACGTGTAAAATGCGTTTTAATATCCAAAATAAAAACTTTATCGGTGAAAATTGTCAATAGTGAGTCAGATTTAGTATTTGGGTCTGAAAATGCAGTTTTAGGTGTAAAGTGCAGTTTTTAATTCTAAAACTGCAGTTTTTAGGCCTAAAAATGCAGTTTTAGGTCTATAAATGCAGTTTTGAGGTCTAAAACTATTGTTTTCATGTTTAAAATTACTTTTTTTTTGGTGAAAACTACTTTTTTCATGTGATAATTACACTTTTGATATTCTAAAACCCACTTTCCATGTGTAAAAATCCTTCTTGAAAGTGCAAAAATGGCAAAAAATGCTTAAACCTACATTTATACAAAATCCTCACGAAATGCAAAACAGAAATAATTTAAATCTCCATAAACCACAAAAAAATCCAACAATTTCTATATAAATCTCATTGCCAGCCCCCTCACCAAAACCCATCTTCTCCTCAAAAATAATCCCGACCATTTAAATTCAAACTTAAATTAATATCCCCGTAAAATCTCCACTTTTTACAACTTCCCCAACCACCAAATAACATTGATTAAACGTCCAAAAAAAAAACAACAACAACACGAAAAATCCGCCGCACATAAACACGATGATGGAAACGTTGTTTGTGCCCAGCATAGCCGTCCAGTTCGGCTTTAATGATGGCTAAGAATAATGTAATGTGTATTTGTGGGGAGAGATAGGTGTGAAGAATTATTATTGCATATTTTTATTATTCCGACCACAGAACGTAAAGGCCTGAAACCCGTTATTTAATTGGCTTATCTGCACACATAGATTGTATACGAAAATGTTGCCTTTATGTGTAGATGTGGGCAATATATTAACATTTTTATATTCTTTTTTCCTTCTTTTTCTTAAGGAGTTGGATTTAGTTAAAGTGGGGAATGCAAAAGAGCTCAACTGGGGAGTAAGTTATTTCAACATACACCGTTTGAATTATGCAAATATTGTGTTAAAACGGCTAAAACGAACGCTTTAATGTGTTGCTTTTGAATTTTAAACGCTCAAACTATTTTTTTTTCTCTGTTCACTTTTTATTTATTTATTTATTTTTATTCAGGAAATTAAAGGGGGAAATTTTGACATTGAATTTTAAGGAGTTTTTTGGATCAAAAGTCAAAGCATGCATCGGCAGTTTGTAATGGAATTCGGTACAAGTGTGTGCCATTACTTTCGTCTTATTGATATTTCAATGACAAGGTGTAACCAGAGTGAACACGTGCGGATTGCCAATACTAGGAAGACGGAAAGTAGGTGCAACTAAATATATATATCCACAAAAGAAAAAAGAAAATGTTTTATTTATCGCCATTCGCAAACCACTCGGAAAACCTTCAGAAAAGCTGTTTGATCCGGCATTTTTAATTTTATTGACTAAAAGTGAAGAATTTGATTTGCGTGTCAGCGAGAGAGAGAGAATAAATAAATGAAATGCATGATGGACTACTAGGAGCTCATTTAGATCCGGGGAAACCTTGGAAACGTATACGTACGAGGTTTTTCTGGCCTAAAATTTCAATAACAAGGTGTATCTGTCAGTTTCATACCCGCCGAAACCAAAGGGAGGGCCGGTACGAAACCATCGCAACTTGGCGTAGTTTCATCTTTTGTTAATTACAATTGCCGGCGACAGATGGTTTTAAATTTTTCTTTGTTTCTTATTCGTTGGATGGCATGTAGAGGTCGTGAATGAAAAGTTGTGAGTATATTGAGCTCGGGGTGTTGGTTTGGGTATGATATATTCACCTGGCGCATGAGAGAAATTGCTCGAGTAAATTCCCCAGCCGAGACTTGGGTTCGCATACGTAAGTAAGACGAAGCGAACGGAATTTCCATCGTTCGGTCGTCGTAGGAAAAATCACTTTGGGACTTTGCAAAGGAAGACGTTTTGTGCATTGCCAGGCCGGGATAAAGTCATCCAGGCTGGCAGCGCGCCAACGTCGCTTGGTATTTGCATTATTGTTATTGATAGCTGAGTTGCGTGTAAGCGAGAGAAAGAGAGAGAAAGAGAAATCAGCGAATACACTGTGAAAAATGTAACTTAGTGCTGAAAACTAACGGATCCCCCAACTCTAGCCATCGATTCGATTCGATTATTTTCTAACTTTTAACAAACAATTCTTTTACGAAGCTCTGCACGAAATGCATGACGGCCTACTAGGAGCTCATTTAGCTTTAGCTAATCTTTGGAAACGTATATGGACAAGGCTTTTCTAGCCTAAAATTTACGCAGATGTTGCCTCCTGGTGCAAAAATTGAGCGTTTAACTAACAATTCACTAACGAAGTTCTCCATGAAATGCATGATGGATTACTAGGAGCTCATCTAGGTCTAACTAAAGCTTGGAAACATATACGGACAAGGCTTTTCTAGCCTAAAATTTACGCAGATGTTTGGAATTGTGTTTTACCTCGCTGTAAGTGCACGGTATCAAACACTACAACCGTGGTAAAGCCTCCTGGTGCAAAAATTAAGCGTTTAACAAACAATTCGCTTGCGAAGTTCTGTATGAAATGCATGATGGACTACTAGGAGCTCATTTAGGTCTAACTAAACCTTGGAAACGTATACGGACAAGGCTTTTCTAGCCTAAAATTTACGCAGATGTTGCCTCCTGGTGCAAAAATTAGCGTTTAACTAACAATTCACTAACGAAGTTCTGCATGAAATGCATGATGGACTACTAGGAGCTCATTTAGGTCTAACTAAACCTTGGAAACGTAAAGCCACAGACAATGCACGTGTGATTTATGCTCGTAAATTGTTTGTTAACTCGAAGCGAATGAGGAAAGTTTTAATTTTTTGACTTTCTTTAGACTTGTGCGAGTGAGCGAGCGGGTGTTTTGTATTCGCAGCGACGCTCCTGTTTAACCCGTCGGAGCTCGGATTGACTGCAGCCGGCTCAACACCAGCCGCGTGTGATTTGCATTCTGATTGGTGGACCCCACCGGCATCCCACACCTTGAAATAGAGACCGGAGTGTGATAGACTCGTGGCCTCGAGGATCTGTTGATGTGGGAGCGGAAACTGGCGTCCAGAGTCGCACGAAATGTCCAATAGGAGGCGCTTTTTCGCCCAGGTGTAATTATCGGTTGATTTATGCGCGCCGTTGGCAGCTGGATTGTGATTGGTTCAGTCGGCTGGATTTTCCTCGTATTTGCTTTTAATTGATGTTTAATCCCGTTCTCATGTTGGGGTAATTATGAGTGAATTAGCATTGGAAACGAGGTGTCGTTTTGTGAGTTTACGTGTGAAAGGTGCGTTCGTGCGGGGAATAAGTGGCGTCTGGTTCTTTATTGGAGATAGTGATCGGCAATTATGTGGAACAATCGGGAAGAAATAAAGGGTTGTAAATCACGGAGGAAGTGACGTCGATTTTGAGGTTTATTGTCGAGTTTTATTGTTTTGTGCAGTTGTGGAGTAGAGTGGAATTGGGGGGGGGGGGAGGGAAAGGGGTTTTTAAGTGCGGTTGGAGAGTTGTGGGAGATGGATGTGGGGGTTGGGTGATTAGTATGCTTGGAGTTAATTCGGTTAAGTTGGGAAATTTTTTTTGGGGATTGGGAAATGTAAAGAGTAGTTTTTGTGTAGTTTAGGGGTGGAGGAAATTCACGTTTGGTGGAAAAATTCACTTGTGGTGTAAAAATGCAGTTTTTGGGTGTAAAAATACATTTTTCTGGCGGAAAAATGCATTTTTTGAGGGTGAGAATGCACTTTCTAGCTGGAAGAGTACCAATTTTGGGTGGAAAATGTACTTTTTTTGTGCGTAAAGATGTATTTTTTGGTGGAAAATATACCTTTAGACATTAAAAATGCACTTTTTGGGTGTAAAAATACATTTTTTTTGGCGATAAATAGGGTTTTTGAAGGTAAGAATGCACTTTGTAGCTGGAACTGCCATTTTTGGATGGAAAATGTACTTTTTTGTGTGTAAAGATGTATTTTCGGGGTGGAAAATGTACTTTTCGACATTAAAAATGCACTTTTTAGCTGGAAATGTGCCATCTTTGAGTGGAAAATACACTTTTTGAGTTTAAAATGCACTTTGTATGTGTAAAAATGCACTTTGTATGCGTAAAAATGCATTTTTTAATGATAATTACACTCCCTTGGTGACAAAACCATTTTTTGAGTAAGAACATGCATTGTTTGAGTGAAAACATGCATTTTATGAGTGGAAACATGCATTTTATGAGTGAAAACATGCATTTTTTGAAACATTAAAAATGCACTTTTTAGCTGGAAATATGTCATTTTGGGTAGAAAACGCACTTTTTTATGTGCAAAGATGTATTTTTTGGGTGAAAAGTACACTTTTTGAGTTTAAAAATGCACTCTGTATGTGTAAAAATGCACTTTTTTATGTGATAATTACACTTCCTTGGTGACAAAACCATTTTTTCGAATAAAAACTTGCATTTTCAGTAAAAACATGCATTTTTGAGTGAAAACATGCATTTTTGAGTGAAAACATGCATTTTGGAGTAAAAACATGCATTTTTGAGTGAAAACATGCATTTTTTGTAAGAAAACATGCATTTTTTAAAAGAAAACTTGCATTTTTTGAAAGAAAACAAGGATTTTTAAATGAAAACACATTTTCTTACTTAAAAAATCAACTATCAACCAACCACTACCCAAACTCCACAAAAAAAACCTTCCAAACCCCCCAAAACCCGCTCAAAAAAACATTATCCCTTCACCCAACCCCCCAACACCAACCCCATCAACCACATACACTCCCACCACTCCATCCCCATGTCTTCCACCCACGACACGTCTTCGATCGGGATTAGGGGACGAGAAGCAGCGCGCAAACAGATTCCCGTGCCTTGGGACAAGTGCCAAGTGGCGCACGCACATCCACACATCCACGCACATTGTCACCTCTAAACAAAAGCTATTTACCACACACGGATCGAATGTCAATTCCTTCTTCCATCATCAAATTGTGCTGGCCGACTGCCCAAAACACATAACCACTTCCCATCCCCAACGCGACGCGAATACTCGATCACCAACCCAAAAAAATGGCCGCCGACCCCCCTCCCCCCAATTGCGAGTGCCCTCTGATTATTCGTGACCCCTGCGGTCGTGTCGACGAATTCGCGTGGAAATCTGACCGGGGGGGGCGTGGGGGGGCGCCAATTCCGGGATTTTAGGAACGCGCTGCAGTCGCGTCACGTCTTCGGCATTAGGGATCAGTGTGAATGGCGATGCAGATGGAGGGATTTTTGCCCCCCTTTTGTGTTTGTTGTTGGCGAGAAATGCGGAGAATTTTCGCGATTTTTAAGTTGCGCGCATGCGCGATGCGGAGGGGAGGGATTCGCAGGTGTTTGGGGTGGGGTCGGGTTTAGGGCACCTGGAGGAAGGTGAGGTTTTTTGGGGGGTAATGAGGTCGCGTGTCGGGGTGGTTGGGTGTTTGGAAGAGTTGTGAGTTTGTTGGGAAGTGGTGGTTAAGTGGGTGGTTTTGTTGGGAGATGGGAGATTTGGTGTGTGATTAGAGTGTGTTGAGTCGCTGTGAAGTGGTGGTGATTCGGTAGGGAATTTTGTTTTTCGAATGGTTTAATTGTTTTTACGTGTTTGGGATTGTGTTTGAGGGAAAAGGGAAAATTCACACACATAAAAAAAGTAAAAAAGAAACATGATTTGATTTGGAAATCCACTTTTTTTGTGTAAAAATGCACTTTTTCGTGTAAAAATGCACTTTGTGTGTATAAATGCTCTTTTTTGTGTAAAAATGCACTTTTTCGTGTAAAAATGTACTTTTTCGTGTAAAAATGTACTTTTTCGTGTAAAAATGTACTTTTTCGTGTAAAAATGCACTTTTTCTTTTAGTGGAAATGCACTTTTTAGTGTGAAAATGCACTTTTTCGTGTGAAAATGCACTTTTAGGTGTAGGAATGCATTTTTGTGTAAAAATGTACTGTATCGTGTGAAAATGCAGTTTTTAGCAGTATAAATGCATTTTTTGGTGTACAAATTGAGTTTTTAGTTGGAAAAAGTACTTTTTTGATGGAAAAATGCACTTTTTACATGGAAAATGCACTTTTTACATGGAAAATGCACTTTTTACATGGAAAATGCACTTTTTACATGGAAAATGCACTTTTTACATAGAAAATGCACTTTTTCTGTGCAAAAATCCACTTTTTCTGTGCAAAAATGCACTTTCTCTGTGCAAAAATGCACTTTTTTTATGCAAAAATGCACTTTTTCTGCTGTGCAAAAATGCACTTTTTCTGCTGTGCAAAAATGCACTTTTTCTGCTGTGCAAAAATGCACTTTTTTGCTGTGCAAAAATGCACTTTTGCATTAAAATCCTTAAAAAAAAAAACTCTAATTTCTAATTCCCACTTTTCAATTTTATAAATTATTGCGTGCGGATAGTTTAATAATTGTATAAATCTTCATTCCTTTTCTTTCCATAATGGAATTCGTGATAATAAATCAAACAAAAAGCAGGAAAATCCGAAAAATTTCTCTCCTTATTTCCTCCCATCCTTTTCCGTGACCAAAAATCTCCCAAAAAAACAAAAAAAAAAACAAATTTAATTAATAGTCCTGTATGGGGCCCATTAAGGGCCCTACAAGTGCTGATGATATAGTATAAATGTCATCCGAAGCGAATAAATAACGCGCCCGACATTTTTCCCAACCAAAAAACCAGTTTGAATTTTTATCTATCTTTTCTCTTCTCTTTTGTGTCAGTGTTTTGAGTCTGTGGGTGGCACTGTCCGTCCTTGGTCCCGTTGACGTCAGCTATCTGTCTTCGGTCGGCTCACGCAGTGGGCCCACTGGCAAAACATGGCGTGTAAACTCGGTTGGGTTCTCGTGTTCAACGACTCCTGCGGTGTCCGAATCATATTTTTTGCCCATTCTAATCATTGGTCGTGTGTTGTGTCCACTCGCAGGGGTCAGCGGGCCTGACAAATGAAATATCACGTGCGATTTGTAAACTGGGAAGCCGGAACCCGATGGGGCCCCCTGGTGGGCCCCCTGGTGGCCGAGTAATCAAAAATTGTTCATATTTATTTTTTTCTGCATGGTTAGTGGCGGGGCACACGGGGCACTCACCTAGGGCCCCAGATCTCAAAGGCTCCATTGTAGTTGATGAGATTAGCAAAAATACAAAAATTTTGTATGAACATTTTTTAGTTTTGTTTCATTAATATCAATTGGTGGGCCCCATGCACGGGCCCTATGAATGTGCTCCAGATTTCTATGGGCCCCATTTGAGTTGACAAGATAACCAGATATACCGTAATAACATTTTAAATGTATATTTTGATTTTGTTTTATAAAAATTGATTGGTGGGCCTCACACACGGGCCCCAGGTCACAAGGGGCCCCGTTTCATTCGATGAGACTACCAAAAATACAAAAATTTTGTATAAAACATTTTTTAGTTTTGTTTCATTAGTATCAATTGGAGGGGCCCACAAACGGGCCCCAGAACTCTAGGGGCCCCATTCCAATTAATAAGATTACAAAAACCACAAAAACTGTGTATAAAATATTTTTTTCGCTTCGTTTCATTCATATAAATTGGTGGGCCCCGTGCGCGGGGGCCCCCACGCACCGCGAACAATTTAATTTATTTGAGTAAAAATTGCACTGCGCGACTAGGCCTTTTATGGGATGTTGTTTGGTCTTATCTTGATGGGTAATGGCAGTTTTATTCGGAGGGTTTGTAATGGATGGTGATAGTTTGAAAAGTTTTTAATTTTGAATTTTTTCTGCTGTAAATAAAGGTGATGGGGTCAATGGAAATCGATGGGGTCGTGGATGTATGGGTTTGTTGTCAGGAGCAGTGCAGTGCGTGGCACTGGCATGGTGGTCACTGTTGGCGAAAGAAATTGTTTTAAATGGGCTCGTAAATTCAAGTTTCCAGTCAAGTTTTGAACAAATTTTATTATTATTTAAAAACAAAAAAAAAAGATTAAGTTTTAATCCTCTTAATCCTGGTTTATGAGCGCCGTTGATGTCACTAACTGATACACAGTGTTTTATTACTGGAAAAAATTAAATTTAGTTTTTTTATTATTTTGATATTTTAGTGGTTTTTTGGCAGTAAGTTTTGAATAAAATTCCAAAAAACGTCTTAAAACGTCCAGGAACCGTCCAAAAGGTCTAAAAACGTCCAACAAACGTCTAAAAAAAGTCTAAATTCGTCTAAAAACATCCAAAAACCTAAAAAAAAACGTCCAAAAAGTTTGAAAACGTCTAAAAATGACAAAAGAAAAGTCTAAAATCGTCTAAAAACATCCAAAAAAAACCTCTAAAACCGTCCAAAAAACGTCTTAAAACCTCTAAAAACGTCCTAATAGTAGCAATGGCGCTTTATTGTGCGATATGCCACTAGGTGTCGTTTTAATCGAATTAAAGATGGCTCGTGAAGACCTCAGAAATCGCTGATAGTTTGTCAAAAATTATCAATATCTTCTTGATTTGTGCGTGATATTTAACTCGATTTGCTAGGAAATTCAAACAACACCAACGGAATAAGAAAAAATATTTTTTTGCCTTTAAATATTGCTGCAGTTGCAGGTATAAACAGTAAAGTGTCACTGTCACACAATTGTCTAGAAGTATCAGTGTGTTATACAGTGGGGCCACATCATCTAGGGAAAAATATGACATTTCAACAGTTGGAACAACTAGATTAAATCCATACCAACATGCCACTGGTGGGACCTTGGCGCAAGATTGAAGTGAATCTCAAAAGAAAGAAAAAAACATTAAAAATTAATCCCACTTCACCTATATATTTTTACAACATTTTCTTCTCCATTTTATTGTTTCTATTACTGCATTTTTCATGTAGCTTGTGATGAAATTTTACTTCATTTTATTTTATTTTTGTTTTTATTTTTCCAGGTATTTGAAATCAATCAGAGGATTGTTGTGTCAGATGAAGAAGTTTACTACCACTTTTTTATAACAAGGTAAAAAAAAATATCTTTTTTTGTTTATTATTGTGTTTACGCGAAGAGATGACCCATATGGTTCAAAAATATATTGCAATTAAGTTTCACGATGTACTTGAGAATACATTTTGTACTACATTGTGGAACTACGGTACCCGTATGTCAAAAATAAGTTTGATTTTCTTATATAAACATTTTTTATTTTTTGGGAAAGATTTTTTTCTTGCTGCCAGATAATAAGTGGGTCCTGGAGGACTAATTTATAATGAATTACAACCCCCACTGACCTTGGCATGTGGGCAAAAAGTGTGTCTATATCTCCTCACTTCTAAACAAGGATGAGACCAATTAATCTAAGAAGGGATGGGTTTTTGATAAGACAAGACTTAAGAAATGTCAAAACTGATGAGCAAAATAAATCTAAACAAGAAATTGCAGCAGGAACAAAAAAAACTGTGGGCTTGAAAAAATGTATCCAAACATTTTCTTTTTTAGTTATTTAATTTTTTTTGGGTAAAAGCATGAGCCAATTTATCTTATTGACAAGACAGGGCATAGAATAAGAGTGTGTTTGAGGGGTAGGCAGAGTTTCAGAGGGGGTAGAATCGAATTAATGATGATGATGAAGAGTGAAGGATGTCTTACAAGTTCATGACACCTGCATCTGGTGAAGTTTCATTAAGATTAATGTGATGAGGGCTTTTTTTCCACTCTGAGGGGTCTTTTAGGGTTGGGTTGGAATAAAATGTGTTGATTATAACTTGTTATGAGATATAAAAAAAAATTAATGGCATTTTTTTTTGGTTTTTTTTTTTCTTTTGGTTTTAATAAGAAGGAAATATATATTTATGAAAAATTATGGAACAAGTTATTCATGAATCTGACTTATATCCGGTGAAGCGTTTGATTGCGGTTATTCGAAAGGTGGGAAAACACGAAGCTGAATAGCATTGGGCCTAGGTGACCTACTGGGATTTCCTGTTGTTTCTCATCCTTGTCTGATTCTAGATACTGTTTCCATAGCACGAATAACTTCCCCTGGGTATCCTACCATTTCCCTAGTTGTCAGTGCAAATGCAAGGTCCTCAAGAAAGATGTGTCTTAAGATCTTGGTATTTGTACCAGGCTATGTAGGAGGGAAATGCATAAGAGCTAAACAGTTATCACAAGAGCTAGCATGCCAAAGAGCTAGCATGCCCAAGAGCTGGCATACCCAAGAGCAAACATGCCCAACAGCTAGCATGCCCAAGAGCTAGTATGCCCAAGAGTGACGCCCGAAGTCACTAACCCTACCAAAGTGGAAAGAATCACTGAGAGGCAAGAAGAAGTATGTAGTAGTAACCTGTTGGTGCAGTGTCAGGCAGCCCATTGCGAGTCATATGCGATCCCAAAATACGATCGGTAACTGCGTGATTTCCTTTCCGGATGAGTTAAATTCCAATTAGGAGTAGCGAATGTTTGGTATGACTTGTGCAGAACGCAGCGTGGTGGAGTTGGCTTCGATTGACAATGAAGGAAGTAAATGAAATGAAAGGAATCTAGTTGGTAATCCGTTATCGTATGTGCAAAGCAGGCTAATGACCTTTTGTTACCCCTGTTGTGTATCTGTGGGTCGTTGTGACATGATGCATAGAGATGCAAATTAGCTGCAGTCTCCACTCTTGTTCCTTTTGTTTGTAATCTACATGTGGGACTGCTTTTGTTTGTAACTCGTGTCCACCAGGGGGAAATGGCACAGCATAAGAGAGGTTAGAGGTAACAGCAAGGGGTCTTGCAAGGGGGAGAAGGGGACATGCAATATCAAAACTTCCCCTTCTCTTCTTTTTTTCCTTTCTCTTTGGAATAACTGACCTTTAGTCTTGTTACACACAATAGGCCTTGTTTGGATGATGTTTAGGTCCTAAACAGGCAAGTTTGTTAGGTGTGGAAAGGGGACCGGTGTCGGTTATTGTCGGTTTGGCCACGAGTGTTTTGCAAAGTTCGGATTTCCCGAGTAATTTTGGATTCCTCAATGAGAAATGTCACTGTCATGTCAATCATCAAAGGTTTGCTGCTCTGCTTCCCTTGCCTCCCCGAAGCGACATCTGGTGGTTAGAGCACGAGCTAAGAGGGGGAGGACAGAAAAGATCTCATTCAGTTTGGTTCTTGGAGGATGTCAGACCTATTTATAGTTGATGGCTCGTCTGTAAGTAGAGATGTTTACGAGGCAAGGCAGAGGTGAATTAGACTCATTGTAGGCTTGTTAAGGATGACTCAGTGTGATGGTAAAGACAAATTAAAAAGTTCAGCTTGAAATGTCTTGGTTTCTTCGGAATGACCATCAACGACAAAGACCGAAGTGAAGAATTCATTTGATTATCGGAGCTGGATTTACATGTAGGTTAAAGCCGCGATGGGGCAGGGTCAGATCAAAGACTTAGGGTATGAATTTTTGTTTTTACTTAAAATTTTGGGCTCTCTTGCAAAAATATTATTAGGCGTTGGCGCATTTGGCGCGTGGCTTGGGCCTCCGATTTTTAGGGGTCCAAAAATTCCACAAGAAAAAAGAATAAAATTTCCAAAAATTTTCCAAAAAAAATTTTAATTTTCTTCAAAATTAAGATTTGGGCCCCATAAAAGGCTGTGGGAATGGTTCCAAGTCCATAAAAATGCCTTTGCGGCCCAAAATTACAACAACAAAAAATTCAAAAATTAATTTTTTAATTTTTTTTTCTGGATGGGGGGGGTGGGGCAAGTACACCCAGTGCCCCCCACCCCTTAATCCAGCCCTGGGATGGGGAACTGACTTTGGGATTCCGAAGATCGCCAATGTCATGCACTACGTATAGGGCACAGCGAACAAGTGCATTTAGATTAAAAGGCTGCATGCATAGGATTTGTTTCGTCTGTTCGCTGAAGTTAAGCCTTGATGATGGCTTTTCTAAGCCTGTTTTATGGCAATGCCAGTGACAAAAGACATATTGGCGCACAAGTCAGAGGAGCCACTTAACTAGAACACAAAAGTTTCTAATGGGTGTTTATTTATCTTTGTGAATTCTATTTATTCAGCGCGCCATTGTGTGGAAGTTGAGTGAAGCTGCTTGCAGTTTGAAGCTACAGAGACAGATTATGATGGTTTGTTTTGATAAAGTTTGTCTATGAATATGGTGAATTGATATGAGAGTAAACAAGACGAGCCGGCAGATGCCACAGAAGCCAATGCGTCATGTGTGCTTGTAAATGTCTACATAGAACAAATTTCACACTCCCTATCTCAGCCTGCAGACACTGCACACCACCGGCAATTTATGAGCGCCACACAGAGCGACATCTGTTGCTGCCATTTGCCTGTTTGTCTATTGCTAGTGGGCAAATTCGCTTTTGTTTTGTTTGAATTTGGACTTGATGCATTGTATGCTTCATAGCTCGTGGCTATCGCCTCATTTTTCAATTAAGGAGAAAAATTTCCAGCAGAAAGTATGGAAAATAGTAATGCGAGTTGGTTGGAAAAGCGTTTCGGTTCGTTGTTCTGTTGGGGTTCCGGGTAGCTTATTTGGTAGAACACCCGTCCGGCAGCCAATTGTACTCCTGCGCGAAGAACCGCGTTGCAAATTGTATTAAAATCAGTACGAGTTGCATTCTGGGATTGATTTTTGCAGTAAGCAAGAGGAAAAGCTACTTCAAATTTGTTTTGAAGTGTGGAAGCAATGCAATGCAGAAAACTTACTTCCAGCCAATCAGGAACGACCTCAATCTCGCGAGAAGGTTGAGACAAAACGAGACTGAACATATGGATTGTAGTTTAGAGCTGCCATTTTGGTGATCCAACAATTTGGTTCCTGTCCTGGATTGAGATCTTGGCATTCCATTGTGATTGGTTCATTACGGCCGTATAGCGAGGTATAGGTGTACTAACACTACGACTCACAAAATTAAATTTAAACCGGATTCGAAAATTCCGCAGCTACTCGCTACTCCTTGGAGCCCGTGCCGATTCGCTTGTTGACATACAAGTATTTGAAGTGATACGCCTCTTATGAGTTCCCACAACAACATACCATTACACAAAACTCCATTCCCCACCTTTTAGTCTTTCGCTAAGCATAAACCTATCTTTATCTTGACACGATAATGTTTTTTCCATATCTTCCACATGATAACACGATCCACACAAGAGAGAGAGCTCATTTTTGGCCAAGTTTGCTGTTCGTCATCTTAATCCTCTTTGTGAATAAAATACATAAAATGCCACACGCAAGCAAAAGCAAGAAGAGGAGAAAAAAGCCAAAGATAAAAGCAGCACACAGACCTCTTAAAAGCAGAGGTGTCAATTCAGTACAAGGGCTTGGAGCTGCTTACAAGGGATTATCCTTTAATCCCAGAGCAAATCCAAAGAGAAGGGAAACATGCATCTGCATTCACTCCATGTCATGCTAAGAAAGAGTAAATCTTCAAAGATCTCTTTCCACATGATTTCCTCCCCTTTCCAGGGGGACAAGCTGAAAGGAGAGTGTGGGGTGTTTTGCGTGCTACCTTTTGATAATTCTCACTGCTCATGGCACCACCTCTCCAGTTTGCAAACTCCATTGTGGGCAGCAGTGGATGGCTCAACTAATATTATTGTTGGCCTTTGAAATCAACCAAAGGTGGGTGTGTTTTTAAGGTAATGATGGGCAAAGCTTTGTTTGGGGCTTAGCAAATGTGGGAGTGATAAAAAAAAAAGTTGCATTTAGTAGGATTTGAAGGAAATGACCATCTGCAGGAGTTATATCATCACAAATCTATTAGGGCCATCTGGAATTGGAGGGGGAAAAGTTTAAGTTTTTTGCTTCTTTGTATTTGGACTTAATCCACACAAGGCTGAAAAGTTTGTTTTTTTTTCTTTGCTCCTTAATGATATTCAAAGGGTAGAGGAGAAAAAAAGGAGAAATTAGGATTATAGGGAATGTTGTTTCTTTAGGAGTATCATAAACATTGGGTTTTTATCTGTGGCTTTAATCTTTTGTTGATGTTTAGCAAGAATTTGACTTTGAATTTGGTGTCAGGTTTATTCTGTGTGATTTAAGGATGAGATTTAAGGAGATGTGTCTGTGCTGGAAATAATTAATTGTAAGTATACTTGTTGGATTTAATTAGGGAGTTGGGATTAGGTTTATTGGATGTTTGTGTGTGTTTTACCTTGGAAGACAAATTGATTTTGGGTCTTGTATAGTCTTGTTTGTGGCTCTTGTTATTGTTGCTGTTTTTGCATTGCTATTTGTTTCCTTCTCAGAGTTATTGACATTTTGCACACCAGTGACAGTTTTAATTCAGCTAATGCACACAAGGTGGGGGTATTTGCTCTCTGGGAGAGATGATCAGTCAAGATTAGAACAATGGCAGTGTTCAACTGTCTCCTCCTTTTGTCTGTTTTTATTCATTGGAGAGGAATTAGATCTGCTGTGTATACAAAGTGCAGATGCACACACTCACATGCAACTGGCATGCCATCCAACTGAGTTAATGCTCAACTTGGTGCATTCTAACAACCATGATTAGGCCTAAATGAAATTACAGCCCGATGGAAAAGCAATTTGAGAGAAAAGTTGGATAATGGCATGAAATAGTCTAGGAATTTCCAACTAAGTTGGGGCCAAGTGCCAGCAGTCACAAATGTGTGAAGAAAAATCCATAAATGCACTAGGACAGGAACTTGTGTATGCAATTCTGTCATATCCCACCTTTAAGTGACTATTCCATTCTCTGCTTCTCCCAGTCCTCAGTGGAAATACAAGGTTGGGTCTATCAAAAACCCATCTCTTGGGACACTCTTTACATGGCCTAATACCCAAGACAGGCATTCTGCCGTTGGGGTCACGACTGGTGAGTCAAACTCAATCAATCAATCTGGCAACACCACATGGACACGTGACATGACGCAGAAATTGCTACAGAACAATAATAGAGAGTTCGGGTCACATGACTATCTTCGGGATCTTTGCGAAGTCCTGCGAAAGAATTTGACGCTATCAAAAATGGAGGGCCCATGGGCCTTTGTGGTATGAATTTTTGTTTTTACTTAAAATTTTGGGTTCTTCTTAATCCAGCGCTGGGAGTGGACGACTCTTTTTCTCGCAAGATGGCGCTTGTTGATGCAGCAAAGCAAAGAAAACATTGGCGCGCTTTGCTGGTGTCGATGAAGACTCGCGACAGTCGGCTGGTGAGCCACAATCGGTGTAAATTGGAAGTTGGAAAGAGCGGTAATTAGTACTACTAAAGTGGTCTCTTCGCCATCTTTGTGTGCGGTGCAAGTGGCATTGAGTAATGAGACGCCAGACTCCTCCTTTGCGCTGCCTTATCTGAGCAGCCTCCTCCCACTTGACTTTGACTGATGAACAAGGCAACCAGCCCAGCGGAACCCATTCAACGGACCCCCCCTCCGCTTCCCAAGGGCTCCTTCGATGGCCCTACCACCTGTTCGTTCCGCTCTTGCCACTCAAACTAACTAAATGGAGCCTCTACTTCATTTTCTTGCTGGAAATGCATAAATATTTTGATGAATTAATTTTGTGCTTTTAATGCCACCACCAGGTGGCCAAGTCAGATGCATAAAAAAAAACAGAGTAATAGAATTTTTTAACTAAGAAGAATGGTAACTTTCGGGTTGTCCAGCGACTCAGTGTTTGGTGCATCGATTAATTGCACGTAGAAGCGATCCATGCAGATGGTTCCCCATGGGTAAGTCATGGGATCTACTCTCGGAACCTTCTGATCTTGTCTCGGAAAACCAAGATTTTAAAACGACCAAGATCCTGGAGGTTCCACTTCATAAAAGCGCGGAGAAAATAGCGCGCGGACAAAATAGACTGTTGTTTTCTGTGTTTGATTTTCACAAACCTAATACAAGAAGAATCCACCGTGATTCCAGGGATGGCCACAAGGGTAGCTGGATGTTGTTCCGCTCAGAAAGTGCAAATTCAGAACATCTTAAATACATAAACAAAATTATATACAGTATATATGTATGTATGTATGTATGTATGTGTGTGTGCAATTTTAAATATTTATAGCGGTTTTTGGGACAGTGCAATAAGTCACAGATCAAGTGTGAAACAAGTTCAGCCCTGGAATTCCAAACTCGATACTAAAAATTGCCAGTGTTGAAAAACACTCTGAAAGTATCATAAACATGAAAATAAAAAAGAAAAGAAAAATAATTATTTTTTTATTTAATTTTTTTTTATTTTTTCAACTTTATTTTTTTCCTTCTGAAATTTCATTCTCTAAGGACACACTGATGTATGAATGGCGCCGTTAAAATTATTTCTGTTCTCCACACAGAAAGCGAGAAAAAAGAAAGACAAAGTGCAATGAAGAATGGGGGTGACGAGAGAAGGGTGTAATGACTTTTTAATGGCAAAAAGCTGTTGAAAATGACAGGCCGCCTGATTATCCTCTCTAGAAAATAATAAATAAATATATAAAAAAAGAAAAAAAAAACTGTTACAAGGGGGATTTGTCATATTTTGTCGAGCTAAGTTGGGTCCGCCACGTTTAGCGGGAGAAAAACGAGCGCGAGTTAAAAAGCGTGAAAAATGGTGCGCGCGATGCGATCAAATTACAATGATGTCGCACCCCGCGCTAGTGGCTGCGCCATGCCGTGAAGCATCGACTTTATGCCGCGCACTTTCGCAACTTTCGGCCTGGTTTAATTGGGGCGTTGAGTTATTATACAGGTGGTAATTGCGTAACAAACGCAGGCCTGCGGCTCACCTAAACTCGAACCCATCTGCGCACACTCCGAGGAGTTAATTTCCGCCAATTCTCACGTCACCACGTGAAAAAAAGAAAAATTTACAAGAAAAATTTTTTTGACGGTCATGAAAAAATTTCATGCCGTC
Organism: Strigamia transsilvanica; assembly: GCA_034701245.1. Classification (NCBI taxonomy): domain Eukaryota; kingdom Metazoa; phylum Arthropoda; class Chilopoda; order Geophilomorpha; family Linotaeniidae; genus Strigamia; species Strigamia transsilvanica. Next base: position 46,799 of record JAQIXU010000050.1, on the reverse strand, counting down.
GTCGGCGCGCTCGACGCGGCATGGAAATCCGACCAACTCCGTCGAATTTTCACCCCAAAGAAAAAATTTTTTTTTTTCTTTAGATTTCAGTAATCAAAAGAAAGTAATCCTTGAGTTGGACGATAAAAGATACAAAGGTGACATTTTAAGGCGGTTTGATGGCACATTTCAGGCGTTTGAGTGAAAAACAATACGAGTGGGCAAAGTGCACTGCCCATATTTATTGCAGAGGATAAACAGAGGGGGCCTCCAATTTGGGCTAATGGAAGAGCAGATTTCCTCCTGGATATTGTCACGTGATGCCCAATCATCCCCACTATGCTAACCGAATTAATCATCCATAATAAAAGTTTTTGGTGGCGTGCAAAGGGGTCAACGAGTGCTTTTAACTAATTCCATCAAAAAAAATTTCTTTTTTCTTGGGCGTGTTTATAATTTATACGTCTTGAGAGTGTCGTGCTCATTTTGTCTTAACAACCACCAGGGGTGCCATAAGAGCCACGACTTGTTGATGATGGAAACAAGAAGTTTTGTGCAGATGAGAAATTATAGCTAGAGGTCAGTAGCTAAGGTGATGGTTTATTTTGCTTGTTTCCAAGGATTAACAGCAACAACTTTGAGACCTCTGGGCCATCCAACTTGTTATTAGTTTTGGCTAATGGCGCCAGCAAGTGTGTAAAGATGATAGGAAAAGGGGTGAGGAAAAAAGTTTGTTGTTTTTGGACTTAATGGAATTATGTATGCACTTTTTTGTGGTCTGGGAATAATTGTGAGTCATGTGTTGTGATGGATTTTGCATTGTGGTGACAAGTTTGCAATGACAGGGACATTGGAGAAAGACATTTTTCATGGTTTGTGGTGCATAGATTATTGAGGAAATGTGAAATGATGATATTGAGTGAATATAAATAGTTATTACATAAACATTATTATTTTTTTATGGCCAACCCTCATGCAATTTGCAATTTTTTTCTTTTTCTTTTTCCCCCTATATCTTGCTCTACAGCCTCCTATTACTTTCCTGTTTGTTTATAGGACTTGAAATGTGAAGCAATTTAAAGCTAAATATAAAGTTGGATTTAGTTTCAAATTTCAAAAGAAATAAAATAAATAAATAAATAATAGGATTTGGAAGTTACTGCAAAGTTCCGAATAAATGCCCGGGCGGTTAATGTTTTTTGAGTCCCGATAACCCCGGCGCCTATTTGGACCCAGGTGATTGTTTGAGTCAGGCGTTTACAGGGAAATACTTCGCAAAATTTATAAATAAAGTTAGTATCAATTATAAATACACCGACCCTGGTATTATTCATTTTCAAGCAATAAAAGTATTATTTTTCTCAGAAGAAGAGAAAGAAAAAGGAGAAAGATGAAGCAGAAGTAATAAAAATGAAGGCTGAAATCGTCAAAGAAAGAGAGGAAGAAGAGACGGCAAAAACACACAAAGAAAGAGAAAAACTGATCCCTGTGGATAATACTACTAAGAAAACAATAGTTGGAAAAAAACCAGAAGACAGGCTGAAAACGTCCTACAAACGTTCCCAAAATGTCCCGAAATCAGGAGTACATAAGGGCGAGATTGGGCAAGGAAGGTTTTATCGGAAACCTGTTGGTTTTATTGAAACTTTAGATATTGATTATTGGAAATTACATTATGTATAAATTGACTTGTTTGTTATTGAAGACAATACGATGCGTGCATTGACATGTTGTTTCTTTCCCTCGGAAATGGTCGAAAGGCCTTGGAATTTAGACCTAAAAAGTGCTAAGATTGCGGTGGAAACGGTTGGGCGAAATTTGGTTACCAAAAACGGCCATTTTGCAATTACTGCTATCGAAGCACGGCTTTCCCAAAAGCCATTTCTCATCCCTGACTGCTTCTTTTCTTCTTCTTAAAATGATAAATGGAAGATGTGACAGGAGGTGATGATGGCATTGACAACGAACAAAAGAAGCCTTTGGTGCAACAAGGTGGACATTACACACTCCCAGTTTGCGTGTGTGCGCAATATTCCATGTTATATTATATATAGATGCATGCAATATGTTGCAAGGTGCCGCAGGGATTCAATATGAATGTGGTCAGCGGTGAGATTGCCCAGCCTTCATTATTATCCTCGTGTTGGTGGGTCTCTAATGAGCTGAAGCGAGAAGAAGGGTCTAATCAAGCAAGGTCCCAGAGACAGACGCCTTGCAACAGCTGCAGGGTCTCCCAAGTCAAAGTTGCGAATTGATGATGTCATTTTAAGAGACAGGAAGGAGGAAAGGAAAGGCCAATTTGTTGACCGTGGCAGCCATTTTGCTTTGATTTTGATTAGCCATTAGGCCAAGTAGGGCCCCCACGCGTTTTAGGGGCCCTGCGACAAGCGATCAAAATAATATTGAATTTGAGTAGTTGAACAGGCGAGACTTTAGTGTTGCGTCTCAATAGTATTTGCAAGAAGAATTACTTTGACACTTAGCGCGGACTGGCGGCCATTAATTTGGACCTGAGGTGTGCTGAGGAGGAGGCCGCCATCGTAAATCATCGAAGTTCGGCGCGGATGATGAAGTGGTGACAGGGCGAGACCACTTTGCCCGCCGCCTGCTTGCCCGTCGCACATCCATCTTGTGTATCGACAACAGGTCGTCTTTCCTGCGGAAGTGATGTAATTTCCGACCGTCCACGCAGGAAAAAAAATTTTTTTTCGAAAAAATTATTTTTAAGGGGGAAATTAATTAGTTGTTTTTGACATCGGTCATAAATTGTTTTTTAGTTTTGATATGTTTAGATGGGATGAGATGGGCGCGTTGTCTACATGGAAATGAGTGGAGCCATAAAAATCGCATTAGCTGGACACAAGTTTGCTAATTACAACAACAAATCCGGGCCTCATGTCTGGATGATATACGCCACTATTAACAAGAAAATGACCAGGCCCAAAAGACGTCTGCAGAATGAAGAGAAGAAAAGCAATAAAAATGTCACTGCTGGAACTTGTCACCGATCTCCTGCAAAGGATTGGGTGGGCAATTTATTAGCAACACTGCCAGGCTTTTCTGCAATATCAATTAGCTTCAAATTATCGTGATATTGAACTGGAAGCTTGGCTCGTTTCTTTTATACGTTTAAAAAAAAAATGAAAAATGTATTAAAGTTGGCGAGTTTTTTCGGTGCCGCTAAATTACAGGGCATGTGCCTATTGGCAGGATTAACCAGGTTTTTTTTTTTATGTGTATACATACGTATATGTTGCAACGCCGCTTATAAAAATCAGAAGCGATTAAACGGGAAAGCTTTACGGCGTGCGGACAGAGAGAAAATTAGAGATTTTTTATTCGCTTTGTCTATAATTCAATTTTTATTTTAAAAAAAAATTATCGGTCATTTTAATTTGGACAGTTGTTCGGGTCCCCTCTCTTTGTAAAAAGAGGTAAATGGCATGTGCCTATTGGCAGGACTAACCAGGTTTTTTTTTTAACGTATAGAAATGCCGCCTATAAAAATCAAAAGCGATTAAACGCGGACAGCGAGAAAATTCGACATTTTTTCCTCTTTATCAATAATTCAATTTCTTTTTTTTCTTTTTTTTAAGTTATCAGTCATTTTAATTTGGAAAGTTGTTCGGGTCCCCTCTCCTTGTAGACAAGGCACTCATTCTGAGGTACAGGCCCTGTTTACTTTAAGTAAAAGTTGGCAACAAAAAATGCACTTAAGTACCCTCTGTCTTTTATGGTTGAACATGTTGGAGCCTATCTGATGGCTTTCCACTTGCCAGCCCCCCTGTCCAAATATCGTTAGGGGCTCCACCCTCTCGCAAACCCCACCTCTAAATCTCTATCTGCTGGTCCCTATTCCAGTCTCCATATTCCCATTTTGCCAAAGGGGGTACTTTTAGATACCATCATAGGCTTAATGCGTCAATAAAGGGATAAAAGGGGCCAATTTTATTTGAATTGTTCTTTGGGGTCTTGAGTAACTACCCCCTCAACTCTTGTTGATGGTGTGCAGTGCAGCATCATCCATTTGCACCTGCAGCCAAAACAGTTGCTTGCTTCTATAGAGTGACAAAAATTGCATTGTTTTTGAGTCAATCAAAGAGTGAATTTGTGTGAATTTTTCAACATTTTCAATTTTTTGTTGAAAGAAATTTTTTCTTTTGCTGATTCAGACACACAGGTGCAAGATATTTGAGATTTGCCACTTGATCCCTGACAAATAAAGAAGTTGACTGTAGTGTGACCTTGTAATTGGCCTGAAATTGGAAGGAAATAAATAGTTGGGCTTGGGAGGAGATAAGAAAAAGTGTTGGATGACCCCTCCCTCCAGTGCCTGCAGCGAGGTGCAGTGTGCAGACAGCTGGCTCAGCATTTTCCTTGGAATTGGATTAGCAGCTCAGATAGGCAGTCGAGGTGAGCATAAAAATTTATAACTCAGCCAGGAAGTGGGTGTTTGCTATTAGACATTGTAAATGAGCATTTGCTTTGTTTGATTGCACTTTTTCGAATTTCTTTTCCTTGCTCTGCACCATCTACTCTTCCATTGCACTGATCATTGAGTGCTGTTTGCAACTTGTTGTTGTGTCCAACTTGGACAACAGATGGGACAAAGTGCAAGTAGAGATGCTAACAGGTTGTAGGTGCAATAGGGTGAAACTAATAACAAGCAATAAATTGAGAAAGAGAGAAGGGAGAGAGAGACTTGCTAACAGCCATGACTAATGTACACTTTGTTATTGGGACTTGTTCAACAGTGTGACTGGAAACAGTTTATTACCAATTTCAATTTCAATTAATATTTTCATTCCCCTTTCCCTATTCTTTTGTCTGCTGATTTAATATTGTTTCACTTCATGCTGGGCCAAATGGATGTAGATTTATTGAAAAGCCCAAATGTTTGTGTTATGTGAACATAATTTGGTGTGAATTTTCAGGGCTGAGCAGGGGGTAATAAGAGATGGTCTACACAGCTGCCAATGTGGTCTTCAGGTTGGGGCCTTTAGTGTCAGTTGGGCTCTTCTTTTGGCTTGACCAGCTGTTGACTGGTAATGCTGTTTGACAGCCACATTGGATTCAGCAGCTCTCACACAAGGAAGTCCCCCCTTTTCACTTTTTCTGTCTGACCCCTGTTGTGGATGAATGGGGTAAGGGGTGGTAAGATATAGCTAACTAGAAGCTCATACTTCCCCCTCCTTGTGCTGAAAAAATAGAGGGTGAAGGAGAAAAACTGGATCCTTGGATCCTTGTCTGTTGGAGACAGTGGATGTTGGCTCATATTGTAACATTTTATTGAGGGACCAAATTTGGGTCTGCATGGTTGACTGCTTACATAAGGGTGCATGTAAGGCTTAAATATGGGTACTTGTACAATCCTTGAATGTCCTTTTGTCATTTTTTTTCTCTTTAGAGGCCAGTTTAGGCTCTAAGGATGGTCCTGCTGGGGTGAGCAGCAGAATTTTTCACTTACATGGGAAATCTATGCAAGTCTAAACAGTCTATGCATTTATTCAGTATCAAGCTAGTAAATTACATCACAATACATTGTACACCCCTACCTTTGTTAGATAAGGGCCTCATATTTGTTGTAGCTTATGGCCCCGTGATACCTACATCCGGCTGTGACAATCAGCATACGAATAACCCAAAGATGATCCGATCAACGGGAAAACTAAAGACACCACAAAGAACGCAAGTCAGAAGAAAATCATAATCGAAATGAACAATACAGATGAACTATTATCAATACCAGTGATATAATAATCGTCGATCCATGTAAACGTCGAAGAATTCTCCGAACAATTTCTTCGACTCAATTGTTGACCTTTAAAACGCACTACAACCGCATTCCAATTGGGAAATCCCCCAAAATACCAGACCTGGACTCCGTGTCCACTTGATAGCACTCAGGGACCAACAAAGGATCCGGGGGTTTAAGACCCAACTGAAGTCGCATTTTCCGGTCAAATTACTTGTGATTTTATTTGAAAAATTGAAATTTGTGGCGTCCATGCCGCATTGAATTAAGCAAACCAAGAGTTCTCACTCGCTTGTAGTGTTGGCAATGAGTGTTTCTCTCTCCCCAGCGCCTTCCTCTCAAGGTGTAGGGGCAGCTGAACAAACATTAAGAGTTTTCTTTGCATTCAATAATGGCGGACAAAAGCGCCGTCTTAAGTGGAGGGGTCTCGGAAACGAGGCTGGCCGAGGCTCCTCGACACACAATGGCGATCGAGCACGCGTCCTGCACCCGGGTAAACATTTTTGGAATAATATTGTGCGAATGACGCACCCAATTAGGTGGGAAATGTGATAAAAGATGGCTGCGGATTGTCCCACGCGCGCTTGACTGATCCGCATCCGGATATGAATTGATCGGTGCAGTGTATCGTGCAGTTCGCAGTGGGTCGCCTGCAGCTAATGTTATCAACCCATCTTGCACTCGTTGCATTTTTTTTTCTTTTTCTAAATATTATTAATTAATTAAAAGCCTTAATTAATTAGTTTCGCCCCGGGGAAAATCAATAATGTGTCCACCTTCGTGGAGGCGGTTGCGCCAAATTGAGATGATTTGCATAAACGTTTTAGGAAATGAGATCGTTTAAAAACGTTTTATTAGCTGCTGATGGGAGAGTCAGAGTGTAATTTGTTATTCAATATTTTAAAAAAAAGAAATTTTAATTTTCTTTTTATGGGAAATTTTGGGGAGTTTTGGGGAATTCCATATACACCACAACTTGAAATGCTTCTTTGGAAACCAAACACTTGAGATGTTCCTATAGTCTGCTTTGTACCCCCTGTTTTCATTCAAGTGTCTCTCATCTTGCATGAGAAAGAATTACCTGTCAAAAGCTGTGCGCATGCTCTCTAGTTAAACCAGAGATTTACGGGCCTTCCTTCTAGCCTTTCTCGGGGCCCTGGTTGGAAAAATATTTCCAAAAAATAATTTTTATTTTTGGGATTTTATTTTTTGGAGTTGGGGCCCCTGGAGCCGCATTGGCCCCTTCTCCTGCAAGGATTCTTGAGGGCCCAGGGGCAGATCCACTGTGAGGCTAATGAGGTTTAAGTTTCAGGACCCCCGTCACAACAGGGGCCCCCAGTAAAAAAAAATGTGTGTGTGTATGCACGATGTGTTGGCGTTGAAAGAATAGGCCGTTTAGCTTGATGGCAACAAGAAAACGAAAACATACTTGAATACACATCCGAACTTATTTTGCAAATATTGGGCTATGAAGCTCCAGCAAGAGAATTTTACCATCAAATAAATAAATATATATATATGTATGTATGTATGTATGTACTGTATATGTATGTATACACTACATACTATGTACTGACCTCTACTGACCACGGGATGAAATGGGAGCCCCTTATTTACATTATACGGAATAAACAACTCGATTGTTTACACGTTAAGTCTGAAAATAGAAAAGTCGAAATAAAAGTGGGAAATTCCATCAAGTTGACGATTTATTTGTTTCCTTATCCAACTAACGTGTTTCTGCAGTTGGGTAATGAATAACGCAGCGACCATTGGTCTTCCCGATCCATTTTGTGAATATTTACAACGGCGCACGGAGGAATGAAAAGAAAACTCAACTGTTAGATATACGACTATTGTTTTTTCGCATAAGAAGAAAGAGAAAAAAAAGAGAGATCCGTTTTTTCAATAAATCAAAAACGGATGGAAGAAAAGGAGCAGCGAGGGGGACAGGGGTTCCGAGATCTGCATTATTTTACTATGAAAAGAGGGAGCTGTCATCTGGCACTCCTAACGCACCTTATCGCGCGCCCTGTTGATCGATGGCAGCAACCTTGTTGTTTTCTGATTGAATTTGAAATCACGTGTCAGGCGTAAAGTTTTTCTCAAGTGCGGATTTGTTTATCCGACAAATATAATCGATAAATATCGAACTTCGTCAATAGAGGCGATTTTGTAATTTTTCAATTTTAACATTTTTTGCACTCTTGGAAGTGTCGCCATCGCCGTTTTCGCGAAAACGTGCAACACAGTGAAGCCCACGGAGCCGGTCAAGCAAACTCGCCCATCTGACGCTGCCGACCCCCTCTACCCTGTCTCCTAACATTCAATTACGGCCTCCCGCCTGCCACCAACAACAACACAACACCCCAAACTCTGGAAATTAATTTCTTCACCTGTTGCCCCCAAGAAACAAGAAAACTTTGAGAAAAAATGAAATTTATTTTCTTTCTATATTATTGATTTTTATTCATGTAAAAAAAAAAAAGATGAGATAAGTGTGCTTTTGAGCAGTAAAAATATGATAGGCCATTATCAGTGTAATTTTATATGGAATAAGGGGTTGGAGTTGGAAGGGAATAAAATTGTGGGTTTATACTTCATAAATGACAAGATTGTTGTAATACTTTGAGTAGTTACTTGAGTCTTATCTTGTATCAACTTCTAGGCTGAATGAATGAATCAATTTCAATTTTCATGAGCTTCTCTGATTACAATAACTTCATCTTTTATTCAGCTGATTGCAGCATGAGCAGGGCCTGGCTCTCTTTTCACTCTTATCACATTTGATACACTGGAATTTGCAGTTTAATATGGATTCATGGCCCCTTTTTCCCATTCTGGGAGTGGTGGAGGCATTTTCAACTCATTAAAAATATATATATGACTGGTTGGCATCACTTGCTGCAAAAAAAATCATTTTTTTCTTTTTTTCTTATGTCATGAATGGATATTGCCACCATATGTCACTGGTGTGATACAAGTAATTAGCAACATCACATGTGAAAAGTTGCATTTGGGGGGCTGCACTTCAAACATATCAAGGTTCCATGTGTTTTTTTCTGCATAAATGTTGTGTCAGTGAATAAATTTAGTCAATTCAAGAATGTAAACAATATTCTCCATGTTGGAAATGTCTCATTAAGTGGGGAGATGATGGGGGGATGGAAATTGCTGGGTTAATAAGAAAGAGAAGGGAAAAAAGACATTGTGGGCAACAGATGTTGGACTGATCCAAAAGGACTTGGAAAGATCAAGTTGAGTCTAAGAATAACAAGTGCCAGAGCAATGGATTAAGGGGAGACAAAGACAAAATGGCTGCTATGCAGCAAAGCCCCTCTCTTTTGAAAAATATAGCCAGTGCTATGCAGCAAAGCCCTCTTTTTTGTGGGCAGTTATTTGATGGTTTTCTTGGCTGATCTTGTGGACTTTGTACACAAATAATGTGGATGATTCTTTTGGGAAAAAACAATTAAGCAAAGGGATTTATGGTGAGGCCTGGTGGGGTCAGCCACTTGGGATGTATATTAGAGGTAGCAGCAGGGCCCTGGATGAATAAACACTTTTGTTAAATTTTTTTAAAAAATAATTTTTTTTTTCATTTTTGTGGTTTGGTTTTAATGAGGTCACAATGTGCTAATGAAACAAATGGAATTTATATTCAGACATGGATTAATTTTTTTTTTGGTCTTTGGTTGATGATGTTTGTTCAGGGGTGCATTGGGTCAATTAATGGGATGGAGATTGATAATAAGTAATAACAAAGGAGGTATTGTTTTGAGTTATGGAATTGTTTTCCTGGCCTATTTACACATTCCTGGACTCCCCCCTGTGGTTGAGTGCACAGGGTGGGGTCACAGCCCACTCACCTGCCCAAGTGCCTTTTTGCACATGGGTGTTGGGAGTTATTTTTAGATGGGGTCACCAAAAATTTTTTTTTTTTTAAAAAAATAAATTTTTTTTGGTTGATTTGTTCTTTTCTGGGTGAAATAATAATCAGCGTTTTTTGTTGTGGAGGGAAGTGAATTTGTTGGAATTGTAAACAGTTCCATTTTGAGGTTGGCGCTTGCTAATTAGTTGAAGGGGACAATTCGTGAACCCCATGTCTAGAGGAGCATCTTTAGTCGACCCTTGGAGGCATGTGTAACATCGATTATAACGTTGTGTGTGCGCTGTGTGCCATTAAATAAAGTATGCTGGAGAGGGGCATTGTTGGAGTGCAACAAAACAGGACACCTGAGGTGGTGGAATTTTGATGCTGAAGTTGATTTTTACTTCACGCAGCTTTAGGTTCGGAATTAATTGAAAATTTGAAGAAATGTGTGAAACAGTTGTTGCTGCTTTTTGCTTTTTTCTTTTCTGATGTAATGGAAAAAGTAAATAAATAGAAAAAAACAAGTTTTTTTTCTTTTGTGTTTTATTTTTTTGGTTTGGGACAATGAAAAATGTTGATTTTCAATAAGCAGCAATTGGGAAAAAAGTTGATTGTTAAACAATTGGGTTTGGTTGTAGCAATGACAAAAAGTGATAAAAAAATTAATTTTTTTTATTCCAACAATGATAAAAGTTGATTTTTAAGTAAAAATGAAGAAAATCGATTATTAAACAAAATAATTGTTTAATAATCAATTTTCTTCATTTTTAGTTGTAACAGTGAGACAAGTTGATTTTTTTAAAGCAACAATGAAGAAATTTTACATTACACAATTGGTTTTGGTTGTAACAATGACAAAAATTGCTAAATAATTGATTTTCTTTGTTCCAACAATGACAAAAGCTGATTATTAAGTAAAAAATGAAGATATCTCACACAAAACAATTGTCTTTAGTTGTAACAATGACAAAATTTTTTTTAAAAAAATCAATTTCGTTTGTAATTGATATTGTTATTGATGGGGTTTGGGTTCTGGACCCAAGTGGCGTTTGCTTTTCAAAGTGGCCGATCTCCTGTGACTCTGTGAGGTCCACCCATAATAACACTTCCCAGTGGTGATTTTAACGAGGCTCGCCAACCCCTTGGTAACGAGTATTTGGCCAATGGACTCGTCCTGAAGGCCATGAGCTTTGCTGGGCCACAGTTTCGCCTCCGGACGATCGACTTGTGCTCTGTAATTGGTCGGTGCTCCAAACGCCGGATAGGTGAGAGTGGGCGCCCATAAATTAATGTCAATTAGACAAAGGCGCCCCCTGGCGCCCCCTCCCTTTTCCCTCCATTCTTGGTCTCAATGTCCCTAGTTGCTGCTCATCATCTGTTTGCCTCCAACAATCAACACCGAAATCATTGTTTTTCATTATTAAACAACAAACAAGGCGAAAACAGCAAAATACGGCTGGTCACGGTGGAGTTGAAGTGACACTGGAACGCTTGAAAAGGACATTTTTCTGGCCTGGCATGCGCAAAGATCGACGAGAAAAATGTGAAACGGGGGCCCGGGGACCCACTGATTTTCTTAAAAAAAATTTAAATTGTTTAATGTTTAGGATTTAACGGGAATTTGAAATCTTTTACCGTAGTCCCTCGCTTTAAACTGCGTGCCGCTATAGCGTGAGTTTGGCCCGAGTGCCGGTAAACCGGCACTGTTTTTACCGGCAGGATTTTGCCGGCAGTGTAGACACAAGATATGTGCAGAGAGAATTTCACATGATGTTTGCTAGCTGATGAGTTTAATAGAACTGAGTATAACATTATACATATGGTCAATATTCTACTGGCAGTTTTCCACCAGGAGTTTTCCATTGGCAATTTTCTATCAGCAGTTTTTTACCGGAAATTTTCTACCGACATTTTTCTATCGGAAATTTTCTTTTGGCAGTTTTCCACTGGCGGTTTTCTACCGGCAATTTTCTACCGGCAGTTTTCCACCGGCAATTTTCCATTGGCAATTTTCTATCGGCAGTTTTCCACCGGAAATTTTCTACCGGCACTTTTCTACCGGAAATTTTCTTTCGGCAGTTTTCCACCGGCGGTTTTCTACCGGCAATTTTCTACCGGCAGTTTTTCACCGGCAATTTTCTGCCGGCAGTTTTCCACCAGCGGTTTTCTACCGGCAATTTTCTACCGGTGATTCTCTACCGGCAATTTTCTACCAACAGTTTTCTACCGGCAGTTTTCCACCAGCAGTTCACTACCAGAAAATTTCCTATTGGCAGTTTTTTACCGCCATTTTTTTTTTAGCGCCATGTTTTTACCTGAAATTTCCAACATTGGTAATCTCATCACAGTGGCATGCACTTTAAATCTACAAACAGCAAATACAGACTTTACATTTCCCCGACTTTCCACCCAAACAAACCCAAAAATCCACCCAACAAAACCTACTAAACATTCCACGATTACACTATCCACCACCACACCACCGTCTCCATCTTGCAGCGACACGAGACCAAAATCCCGCATTTCTCCTTCTCCGCCACCCCCTGCCGCACCACACAATGGTCGCTTCCACTTCCATCTCCATTCCCCCTCTCTCTATTAATATCCGGCAGCGTGTGATTGGTCGGCCGCTTCCATTCCGCCGCCAGGGGGAGTCAGCGTGCCATTAAACAGGTGGAGGAAAGAGGGAGAGCGGCTCGAGTGGCAGAAGGCACACTGCTGCGTCGGTGTAGACAGTGCGAGGGGAAACGAGCGTTGCAGACCAGCACCACGCACGGGATAAATAATATCGTGGAAAAACCAAAGCACAACAATCATCCGCCATTCTCCATCGCTGCACCAGGTAAGACGGGCCCCCACGGGGCCCCGGGCGCCCGAAAACGATTTTCTCCTCATTTTTCTCGGGCACCAAGCGCCCGGGAGACCGGGGGTGTTTGTTTGTTGGTTCCATTGCTCCTGGCTCGGGCCATTGCCCGGGTTTGTGTTGCGGGGTGTGAAGAAGAGGATTTGGAACGCTCGTATCGATAAGGAGGTTTGGTGGGGGTTGGTGGGTGTTGTTTGAATAGTTATTCATCGATTAGGGTAATGAAGTGGAGTTGTGATGGAGCTCATTAGTGGAGTGACACAGGAGATTGAACCGTGTGTCTAGGGCTGCAAGGACGAGGTGATTCAAGGTCTTGCAGAGCCATGGCTGACTTTCTCTTTAAGAGGCTGCTAAGCAAAAGTAATGTGGGGTGGTGAAGAAAATTTTTTTTTTTTTTTTTTTTTTTCTTTTCTTTTTGAGGGGTGATGTGGGATATAAAAAAATTTCGTTTTAAGAGGGTTTTGTGTTGAGGGGGATAGGGGTTTTGAGTGGATTGGAGGTAAAAAGTGTAACCACATGTTGCTTTTTTGATGTTTTTCAAAGGGGGGAGTAAGGTGATTTTGTGGATCGATTTTGATGGTGTGAATGGTTGTTGTTTCTTTGGGTTTTTTGGTGTATTTTGGGTTTTTTTTTGTGGGGATTGATTATGGGGTTCACGTTTTGTTTGATGGGAGATGGATGTATATATGTATTATTTTGGTTGTGTATTTGGGTCACGATTTGGAGGTGGAATGGGATTTTGGTTTTGATGCTGGTTTAAATGTTTGGGTTGATTTTTGGAATATTTGGGGGGATGGGTTGAATTGATGGTTTTGTGGAAAGATTTAATTTCTTTTTTTTTTGGTTTTGTTTTATAATTTTTGAGGTTTTTTTAAGAGGGGGAAAAAAATGTTGTTGAATTGGAGTTGAGTTTCAGTTGACTGCAACTTGAATTTGATATGTTTTAATTTTTTCTCTCGGGTTTTTTGAGCGGATGGAAAAGGATCTGTGAGATTTTCATGAGAAATTTGGGGAAAAAAATGAAGGAGAAATGTGTAAAGGTTGAAATCTTGAGAAAAAAATGGGAAAAGATGGATATTTTGTGCGGAATTGAAAAAAATGGGAGAAAAATGGAAAATTTGTGCCAATTTGGAAGAAAAAACGAAAATTTTGTGCAAATTGTAAAAAATTTGGAGAAAAAATGGAAAATTTGACAAATTTGACAAATTTTGGAGGAAAAAATGGAAAAAATTGAAAATTTGTGCAAACTTTAAGAATTTTGGAAAATGTTGCTTAAAAAATGGAAAAAAGTCGAAATTTTGTGCAAAATTGAAGAAATTTAAAAATTTTGCTTAAAAAAAAGAAAAAAAACCGAAATTTCATGTTTTCAATTTTATCCCCATCATTTCAACTGTGAATTTCTCGGTCCCCCAAACATGGCGTACATTCGAAACCATCAACACAAAAAAATTGTTGCACCAAGTGGAATACGTGCCTAGCAATTTAATCCAGGATCAATTGCTATGAGCGCAAGCAGTGTGATTAGCACATGCAGTATCATTGAGGTGTCAAGTTTGTCACTCATTTCTTCCCATCACTACAGCTGTGCGGGGCACCAACTCACTTGTTAATCACAAAACCAGACGCTGCTCGAAGCCCAAAAATTTCAAACCAAAAAAAAAAAATATTTCAATATTTTAAAAAAAAGTTTCAATTTTTAAAAAAAAATTAAAAAAAATTATTTTCTATTTCCAAATTGAAGATTGGCAAAACTTTCTAGCATGACAGCAAACAGAATGAAATGCTTGAGGGGCAGTGAGTGCTGCCCCCTACTTCAATGATTGAAAACCTACTGTTGGTGCCTCTGACAGTTGACCCCTAGCGGTCGATCAAGGCAGATCGTTGCCTCTTGAGATGTGTGTGCAGATTACCAGTTGAGTTTTTCTCTTCTCGACTCCTCCCGCTGCTTGATATACAAATTTGATTGAACCCCATCATTCGCGGCCCCCACCGCCCCTCCACCGGCTTCTTTTTCTTTTCTTGTCTTATTGCCACTCAATTTCCAACTCCAAAAGACAAAAAAACCAAGAAAAAAAATTTTTCCATGTTTTTTGATGTTATTTTAATGCTAATTACCATGTTGTGTTCATCTTGTCATGTTGGGAATCAGTGTGTGACATGTGATGTTATCATCCCACATTGTCATGTTGGGTTTGTGAAGTTGTTTCTTGTGCTCAGCCAGGGGTGTAATTTCCCTTCCAGTCACATGTTATATACCACAATATTAAAACCCTTGTTTGTTTTTGTCTTGCATTTTTTCTTCTTTGTATTATTAATTTCCAATTTAATTATATTTGTGTCATCAAAATGCATTAGTTTGGAATGCTGGATGAGGAAACACAAAAGGAAAAGGGGGAAAAGGAGCCAGGGTGAACTGTAAACCTGAACCCAAGATCCTAATTGCAAATACCAGAGTTCTCTATTTCTGCCTCACCACAGGTGCAACTGAGGCGAATCCCACCAACAGTGAGCCCAAAACTATCACGCAGAGTTGGATTTTTATCTGGATGTAAGGATGGAAAAAAGTCTTTGCTTTTCCTTAACTACGAAAGAAAATGTTGCCGATGTTTGTTGTATGCTAGCCTGGATATGTGGTTTTTTAATTTATTGTGGAATGCATTAGTCTAATCATTTTATAGGCAAAATCATCAATTAATGTAGGATGGAGGGCAGTTTTATCCACTTTGCCCATTAGGTGAGACTTCTAATTCAGCAATACCATTGGTTATTGGAACCCAAAAACAGAAAGATCTTCTGCTGACAGTAAAAATTGAATGAAAAATCTAAAATAAGATAAACAGAGGCCGCTAGAAAAAAGTGTCTAGGGTCTACGAAGGTCTTAAAACGGCCCTGGTAGGGTAGCGCGGGTTCGGGATTCGTTTGGCGCGAACGGGGTATTAGGCATGTAAAGCCCATCCTTCGGGAGAGAGTTTTGCATCCAGAAGTGGGACTAGGACCAGGAATTACAATAAAGAAGCAGTCTGTGTGGTGGCATAGCAGTGGTAATGGGTCCTCCTGGAGGTTGAGGAGAAAATTGTTTTAAATGGAAGGGAAAACTACGTTGTAAATGTATCAAAAGGGTGTTGGACAGGTAGTTGGAGGTCTTCTTGGTGCTTGATTTCAAGCAAATCAATAAGTAAACAGTCTGGGAAAAGTTGCAGTCTTTAGACATTATTTAAAGCAACATACGAAATAAAATGAAGAAATGGAGTTTTTTGTTTGTCCCTGTTAGCAGAGTAATTCCAAATACTTTATTCTGTTTCCATGGTAACATTCATTATTGCAGACAACAATATACAATATCTGTGCGTAAACTACGTACACGCGCAGGCGGGCGAACGAAAAGGAAACGACGGTGTATAGTTGTCAGCTTTTTCTTTCTTTAAAGCTCAAGCTAGATCAGTGCACTTTGTCGTTTCCTTGTTAAGTCTACCATTTGCGGAATCAGTTGCCTATCTGTCCGCTCTCTCGGTGCCGATACTTACACTTTGCAGCGAGATCTGGCGTGAATATCTCTCTCGCTGTCGAGTGCTATCGTGAGAAGTTGGTGGGCATGCGGGCAGCTGTTCTTCAGCCAATTCCTTCAGGTTGACAGGATATTCGGTGCAGACGAGAAAGGGATAGTTGTGACCACTCTTGGAACCGATCCAAGAAGTGCTCTTTAGATAATAAAAGTGAAGTAGTGTACAGACACACACAAGGAGGTCTTCTTTGGTGAAATTGGGAGGAAAGAAGTGGGCTCCTTTTAAAAACAATTGCTTCTTGTATGTACAAAGGTAAACCTTAAATACTGTCTTTCATTGGATGTGAAACTGGTGTTAAAACTAGAATGATATAGTTTGCCACACTTTTTACTACCTTTTCCTCCTCTCTTTCCTCCTTAGGATTATTTAGGGTTTAATGGACTGGAGTTTTGTTTTATACTCTGGAAACAAATACATGAAGTGTTTTCTTAGTTTGAGCCTGCTTCAAGGAGCTGCAACTCCTGGAGTTGCCACTTTAAAGTGAGCAGAAATTTATTCACAAGAGGGATTATTTTTTACCTTGAGCAATTTCCTCTTCTGCAATGTACAGAAATTATTCAAAATTTATTGCATCCAGCCAACAAAAAAAGAAAAACCAGGCGAAGGAAAAAAAAGCTATTTTCTTAATTATAATTATAATGTTTTAATTAGTTTTTGGTTCAACTAGCACTGGCCCAGTGGATCTTAAAGAGCTATTTGAGATCAATCTAGTTTGCATTTTTAATGTGCACAGGACAATACAAAGAAATGGGGGTTTATGGTGCTGCACACAATGGAGGTCACACAGCCACTGTCAGGACATGAAGGATTTTCATACAAGTACAGTCATGAACCTGCTGATGACTGTGACATGTCCTTTTTATGAACTGTCTCATTTACTTAATACCAACTTGAATCTCAAGGAATTTCTGAATAAAACCTTGTTTATGTTCAATGTGGGAGGTAGGAACTCCTTTGTGCAAGCATCAAAGGTGTCACAGGTTGTTTTGATGTATGCAGATTTCCACCACTGATAAGCCAGCATTCCAGCAGAGGGCGAGATATAAATTTGATGCACAATACCCCCTGATTAATTGAGAAAAGGCTTCTTTCTTTGACTCTTTCTTTGCTCATTGGATGTGCCTTTCAAGCTCAATGCTCAAGGGCTGTCCATATCCAATGGATGCCTGTTGCATACTTACCTGTTGAACCCTGGCATTTGTTTACCTGCCTCCACTGATGTCGCAAAATGGACCGTGACGAAGTGTAGAAGGAGAAAACGAGGCCAGAGGGGCAGTAAGGGATAGGGATGTAAGGAAAGGCAGCTGCCTGGCTCTTAAGAAGGCACAAAGCCTGTCATAGGGCCAGTGACAAATCGGGCAAAGTTTCTTCTTGCAAGCGGCACTGGAGGCAGGTGATGGGGGGAATTCTTTTCTTAAGGTTCCCTTTTTATCCCGCTAGTAGAATGAAGAGGTGAACTGGCTTTTGCAACCGTTTTGTCGTCGCTTCGAGTCTAGTTAGTGGCGAAGCGAATGATGTGAATGGGGAGATGGATGTTGATAGATCGCGCTAGTTAGCGGTAGAATAGCGAAGTGGTTTCATGATTCTCGGTGGCTGAGAAACGCAGTTGTCCAGCTATTGGCACAATCAGATGGCCGAGACGGTCTTGCCATGCTGTGATACAGATACAGAGGCGGTATAAGCAGCGAAATCAAAATACACATCCCAAATTTACGAAGTTGCTAAAGTTAACGTTAGAAGGGTAAAACTGTAGTAAATTGTTGTAGTAAAAATAGTATACCTACAATCGAAGGTTATATTAAAGAAAAAACATTTTGAAGACTTGCATCGTACTGAGAAAATCTACCGCACGGCCCTGCCAAGAGCTGCAAGACCATGGAGCAGAATCCAGATTATGTGGGAAGACGTTTCTAATTTTGGTTGACTCATTGACCGGGAGGATGCACGCGCACCTAGTACTGGATGTACGTACTGGAGTGCTATTTTACGATTACCGAGCCATCTAAAATTGTAGTTTTTCTTCATTTCTTCCCAATTAACCATAATTTGTTTTAAGCTGTCTAGACTAATTAGATGATTCTCTACAACTTTCTAATTGGAAATTTTTATCTAATTACCTCAACGGTTTTTAAGATAGTGTGAAAGTCATTGTTGCGTCATTTGACGATTGTTTTGATATCACCATTTTAAAGTGCATCAAGCAATTACTATTCAACTGCATTAGCAGAATTTGGATATATTTTGACCTGGTCAATAATTCTTGGGACACGTTCTAGAATCGTATTCTAGAACGTGGACTTTTCCGTTTGTATTTAAATTAATGCTAACTATCAACTACGGCCTAGTGAATACGGCCATACTTGCGGAGGGTTTTTATGGCTGTTTCATCACGAGAAACATGAACCTCTTCCTCGTCCAGCACCCCAACAATGCCAAGAATTCTCCCACACTCCAATTTTTCAACAGATGCCTATTAATTGGCATTTAATTCATGTGATTACCACAGCCGCTTGAAACAGATATCTGCACGAAGAATTAACTATTTTTTCCTTTTTTTCTTTAATCAGCTTGTTACACCTCGTGGTAATGAGCTTTTCCTTTTTCTCCTCCACTCTCTCGCGCCCCCTACCCACCCCCACACACCTGCACTCTCCAGACACTTAATCTGGAATCCTAGGATTATAATCTCGCCACTAGGGGCCTGCACTTTTGATTGTAATGAGAATTTCTCGTGCAGCGGGAGGTTTCTTTAATAAACCTTGCCAACACCCGGTTTTCCTTTTTTCTTTTTTTTTTTCTTTCTTTCCCCCTCATCGGCGAGGCAAACGCGGGTTCCACGACGACGTGTTTGGCAGCGGGGATAATAGTCAGATGAAACCCGTGGAATAATGGACGTCAGAGGGCCCACCCATTGCATTCACATGGCTTGGAAAATGTTTGTGCAAGGGTGTCTAGTAAAGCTGCTTGCTAGGTGACTGCACTTGAAAAGAGGCTTCTCCCATTGGCTAATGTGGCTGAAGTAATGGAAGGCTGATGTTTAGGGAATTTCCTTCGTAGTTAAAGTACTTGTCTCACCTGCTGAACCCACAGACCCACTGTGGGGCTCTTCTCCCAGCCTTTTTGGGAGTTTAACTAAAGAATTTTTTTTTTAAAAATAATTATTTTTGAATTTGGGGGCCCCCTGAAGCCACATGGGGCCCTTGTCCTGCTAGAACTGCAAAGAAACAACAAATCTGCTGTTGTGGGGCCTTTGGCAGAACCTTTTTTGGGGCCTTTGGCAGAACCTTTTTTGGGGCCCTAACTGAAGAAATAAAGAAATCTTGTATACAGAGCCTTTGGCACAGCTTTTTTTGGGGCCCTAACTAAAGAAATAGAGAAATCTTGTATATGGGGTTCTAACTGAAGAAATAGAGAAATCTTGCATATAGGGCCTTTGGCACAGCCTTTTTTGGGGCCCTAACTAAAAAAATACAGAAATCTTGTATTTGGGGCTCCCTGAAGTCCAATGGGGCCCTTCTCCTGCTAGAACTCCAAAGATCAACAAATCTGCAAATATAATTTTCCAAAAAATAAAGTGTTGTATATGGGCCTCCTGAAACCACATGGGGCCCTTAGAACTGCAAAAACCAACAAATCTGCTGTTGTGGGGCCCTAACTGCAAAAAATTTTTCAAAAAATAAAACGTTGCATATGGGCCCCCTGAAACCACATGGGGCCCTTTTCCAGCTAGAACTGCAAAAACCAACAAATCTGCTGTTGTGGGGCCCTAACTGAAAACAAAAATTTCCAAAAAATAAAATGTTGCATATGGGGCCCCAACTGCACAGAAAACATTCCAAAAAACAAAATTTCATATATGGGTCCCACCTCCAAGCAGAATTTGTTTGTTCACTTGTGAATGGAGTTGTTGTTTTCCTCGACAGGGGAATGGCAAAAAAAAATCAAAGATGACGATGGCAAGTAACCTGTTGCTTAGTTGTGTTCGGTTTTTCGCCGAGTCATGTGTTGTGAAGCCGTTGTTAGGGGGCGCTGTGCATGTGGAGCTCTGAACTGTTGAATGCAGATGTTTGAGTGGGAGCAGAATGCAGTGAACGTCTTCCCTGCGAGGGATAATTATGATAATAGGCAAAATGGAATCTGCCTTAGCATTCGAATGGGCGCATTTGAATTTGCAATGAGGAGGAACTGTGCGCTTCATCTGGCTTTTTCTTCTGCGAGTTTGTGTAGCGCTTAAACTGGCCGTGATTTTTATCATATGTGCTGCTTGAAACAAATGTAAACATTGAATAGATAACGAAGGACGGGGGAGTGCGGGGCGCGCGAGTAAAAATCGAGGTAAGTAATGGATGGTGTTTGTAATAAATAACTTAGGGCGAGAAGGGTTTGGGGGGTTTCGTGCAGTTTGGGATCGATTATGGGATTGGTGGATTGAAAATTGCCGAATTTGGAAGGGTGGGTTTTTATGTGTGGAAAGTAAGAAAAGTGGATTTTTTGGGTGTTTGAAGTGAGTTTTTGGGCGGAAAAGTTGGTTTTTTTGAGTTTAGACGAGGATTTTTGGGTTGTGAAAGGGCAAAAGTGCGTTTTCGGGCTTAAGAAGTGCAGTTTGAGTAAAAGGAAATGGATTTTGAGCCTAAAATAATCCATTTTAAGCTTAAAAAAAATGAATTTTTGTGCATAAAAATTATATTTTTATGTTTAGACGGCCATTTTATAATTAAAACAGGAATTTTTACATTTAAAACGGCAATTTTTACATAGAAAATTACATTTTTGCATGTAAAACTGTTACCTTTACGTTTAAACGAGCATTTTTACATGTAAAACGGGCATTTTTAGATGTAAAACGGGCATTTTTACACACAAAACGGGTGTTTTAGCGTTAAAACGGGTGTTTTAGCGTTTAAACGAGCATTTTTAGACATAAAACGAGCATTTATAGACATAAAACGAGCATTTATAGACATAAAACGAGCATTCTGACATTAAAACGAGCATTATTAGACATAAATCGAGCGTTTTCGACTTAAATCGAGCATTTTTAGACATAAAACGAGCATTTTTAAATATAAGACGAGCTTTTTTACATTTAGAACGGGCATTTTTAAAGTCAAAACTACATTTTCCACTCTACAAACCAATTCTGCACCCACACACAAACAACACGCTAGATCATTCCAGCGCATAACATAATACATCTTTTATCGTTTCAAAATACCCGAATTGATTTTTTTAAAAACAAAACAAAAAACGAATGCCCGAACCGCTCGCAAGTCTTACCACGACCGCCCGAGTACAATTCAGTCGGAATGATTAATGTTGTGTGGATACACCAACCTTGTTTAACAGTCTTCTGATGACCAGTTAGGTCGCAAATAAATCAAACTCGCAGCCTCCAAAACCCAAAGAAAATTCCCATCATCGCCGTCGCCGTCGCCACATTTATTCACAACATCGCATCGTTTAATTGTTATTACAGTGTAGATTAAACGGAGATTTTTTCCGCTTGACCCTTAAAAGGCAAAAACATAACTTTTCAATTTACCAAGACGAGACGAGATGGGGCGGGGCGGGGCGGAGGGTCACGAGTGCCCAACTCAAGGCGATAATGATGATTTTCAATTTTTACCCCGGGCCCCGGCTGAATAAAATTGTCTCAGGCCCCCCGTAAAAAAATTGTCCCGGGCCCCTTGTAAAATAAAATTTTTCCGGGCCCTTTGTAAAATAAAATTTTCCCGAGCCCCTTGTAAAATAAAATTTTTCCAGGCCCCCAGTAAAATAAAATTGTGGGGCCCTCAGTAAAAATATTGTTGCGGGCCCTGCCTGGTTGTCAGACAGAAAACAAAACTATTTTTTCAAAATAGCCAGGCCCCAGGCCCCAGTAAAATATTATTGTCTCGGGCCCCTAAAGAAAATTGTCTCGGGCCCCTGTAAAAAAAATTGCCAAGGCCCCACCTGGTTTTCAGACAGGAAACAAAACCTTTTTTCACCATAGTCAGGCCCCGGGCCCCACTGAAATAACATTTCCCCGGCCCCTACACAATTTTTTACAATATGGCCGTGCGCAGCGCACAAGTCGATGCGAGTTTGCACTAATTGCCATCATGAGTAGACTGGCCACTGACAAGTCAGATCTCTGGCCTCGGGTCCACGAGGGTTCTCGAGCACTGAGCTGTTGCCCTCACTGAGTTATGTACAAGGGTCCTTGATTCTATTGAAATGCTTCACTACACTGCCACTTTCTGCTCTCCCTCTTGAATAGGAAACTGGGGCTGCACCTTGAGGGCTTTGCCTATTTGTTCCCGGTCCCCCCTCCAACTTCCTCCTTTGATCCAAGTCAAGATGGCCGTGCTGTGGATGATGAGAGAAAAAAATGCTCCAAAATGGGCCCCGCAATAAGCATCCGCAATAATTGCCCAATACTTCGGGGTTCTTCTAGTTACGTCATTATCACATTCGCGATAAGTTGATATACCGTTTTGTGACGATACAGAAAAGTCAGCCGCACGTCACCGGGACCGATATTCACGTTGAGATCAGTTTTAGCCGTAATTCGACTAAACATGGCGGCGTGTGTTGCATTAATCGAGTCGGGTGACGACAGGCGCGTGATAGGAATGTCCCTCGACGTCGTGATAAAGACGAGTGTTCTTTCCCTCCAGTGTCCGCTCTATGAATATTGGATGAGCATTCGAGATTTTAACCCGTATGATTGAAATGGGGGCCCCTTTTCGCCATTTCGCCAGCGTATCAATAAATAAGAGCTAAAAAAGGAAATATGCAAATTTTTAATTTTTTTGTTTTTAATTTTTAATTTTTTTTTTTTTTGAATAATTGTAGGTGCAATCAGACTAGAGGGGCCCAGCATCTCTTTTGCTGATTGCTTTATTGATGCAATTAAAGTTTGATGCTATAAACTTTAAAAGCATTGTATAATAATGGGGAAAGGAGTTGCAATTTCTATAGCTGCAATTCGCGTATTTGCTGCTGGTTTTTCCATTTTTTGACGCCAGGGGATTGTATTTAATGGCTGCAATGGGGTGTTTTATGACTGGTAAAAGCGAAATTGTTGTTTTTGTTTTTATGGGTCGTCTGGTGGGAAATATGAGAAGTAGGTAGCAGGGGGATTACGATGCCAGGTTGACTAGCTGATGGAATAAATGTCAAAATAATTTTCATTTTTTTCAAAATCTTTTAACATGTCAGCTTGGAATTTTGGGATCCCGGTGTTTCCATAAGCCGTAACAACCAGGGGCAGATCTAGGTTTTTCGGGGCCTAGAGCTTTCGGAAGTCCAATGGGGACCCATTTTTTTACCATTGTTAATGAAAAAGTATTAAAAATCTATGACAATAATTCAATGTTTGTGGGCTCTCGACACTTGGGGGCCCCCTGGGGGCCCAAGGCTTAAGCCCTATTAGTCCCTATGTAGATTCGCCAAAACCTTCGGGAAACGACTATCGTGGTTTCCGTAAAATAAAATCTTCCCGTACCCCGGACCTTCTTTGAAACGTAGTCTGGTATTCTGGTAGAATAAAATTTTCCTGGGCCCCTGCCTGGGGTCCTAAAAACCTCGAGATAAAAGGAGTTTTGGATTCAGGAGGTTTTCGTAATATCATTAGTGAAGAATGAAACTAATCGTACGTTTGTAGATTTTCTCGTTTTTCTCGCGCAGGATGCCACGACGACGATGAGACATAGGAGCCGCAACTGCAACTAACGGACGGTTGCCCTCCTGCCATGTCTGCAGCCGCGTGGAGCGTGTACGCCACGGCCGTGGCCACGCTGATGGTCGCCGTGGCCGCGTCCAGCTCGACCCCCAGCTACATCCGCGCGACTTTCCAACCGGGCAACGACAGCGTCATGCTCTACCACATGCTCGTAGACCAGGTGACCGGGCGCGTGTACGTGGGCGCTTCCAACTGGATCTTCCAACTGAACGCCAACCTGGCGCGGGAGACGCAACTCGAGACCGGCCCGCACATGGACAGTCCCCTGTGCACCGCCACCAGTTGCAGCGACGACAAAGTGACCAAAGTGCCCACGAACAACGTGAACAAGCTGCTGGTCATCGACTACGACTCGCGCACCCTGATCGTGTGCGGCAGCGTGTTCCAGGGCGCGTGCCACAAGCTGCGACTGGACAACATCTCGCACGCGGCCGAGTTCATCAACGTGCCCGTGGCCGCCAACGACGACATGTCGTCCACGTTCGCCTTCATCGGCCCCGAGAACTACCTGGTGGACCAGAAGAAAGTGCTGTACGTTGGCTCGACGTTCACGAACAACGGGCCGTACCGCGACCTGGTGCCGGCGATCGCCAGTCGCCACCTGCGCAACCTCGACCTGGCCGAGCTGGGCTTCAGCTCGCAGCCCAAGATGGACATCGACTCGAGGTGGCGCGACTACTTCCGGGTCAAGTACAAGTACGGATTCTTCTCGGAGACGCACGCGTATTTCGTGACGGTGCAGCGCAAGTCGCACCTGCCGGCGTACGAGGAGGACGGCTACGTGACGCGTTTGGCGCGCGTTTGTGCCAATGACCCCAAGTACCACACGTACATCGAGGTGACGTTGCAGTGCGTGGTGGAGCGCGGAGACGCGCCGCCGCTCGATTATAATATCCTGCAGGACGCGGTGTTGGTGCACTCGGGCGAGACGCTCTCGACGAGTCTCGGCGTGATGCGCGGGGACCCCGTGCTCATCGCCGTGTTCGCGCCCAGTGTGAGCCACACGACCGAGACGCACGCGGCTTCGGCCATGTGCATTTACTCGTTGCAGGACATCGAACAGAAGTTCACGGAGAACACGCATATGTGCTTTAATGGCAGTGTGCGAAGTCGGAATATGGAATACGTAGCCGGAAGTCCTGGAGAATGTCCTTTAGCTGGGGTAAGTCAAAACTCAAAAGTTGCCATTTGCGCGGTGCATTATGGGTCGGGAAAGCAAGATTCAGGATTTCGCGAAATGTAGAAAATTTGAATTTTCGAGATTCGGGATTTCCTGAAATGATGAAAATTTGGATTTTCGAGATTCGGGATTTTACGAAATGATGAAAATTTGAATTTTCAAGATTCGGGATTTCCCAAAATGATGAAAATCACAATCTCGAGATTTGGGATTTCCCGAAATGATGGAAATTTGAATTCTCCAGATTCGGCATTTCCCAAAATGATGAAAATCACAATCTCAAGATTCGGGATTTTCCGAAATGAAAATTTGAATTTTTGAGATTCTCGGGATTTCCTGAAATGATGAAAATTTGAATTCTCGACATTCGGGATTTCCCGAAATGATGAAAATTTGAATTCTCGAGATTCGGGATTCCGGATTTCCCGAAATGATGAAAATTTGAATTCTCGAGATTCGGGATTCCGGATTTCCCGAAATGATGAAAATTTGAATTCTCGACATTCGGCATTTCCCGAAATGATAAAAATTTGAATTCTGGACATTCGGCATTTCCCGAAATGATGAAAATTTCAATTCTCGACATTCGGGATGGAAAAATCTCGAAAATTTCTCGAGAATTAAACTAAAATTCGGATTTTCACTCATCTGGTAAACCCGGCGGTACGCGCAAACTCAAAAAAACTCGTTGCCGCTTGCCGCTGCAAGCAGAACGGCGCAGCGCGACGCGACCCTCCAAGTCCTCGAACGGGCGGGACACGCTCTTCGAGGTGAGTGACAAACTTAATGATATATAAAAGTGGGTGTGGGGCCATAAAAACAATCCATAACAAAAAGCTTTGTTTGAATTGTCTGCCTGCCTTTATTCCTACATTAATCTTTTGTACCCGCGAAACAATCTCGAACATTGCGACTGCAAATTATACGGCGCTTTAAAACTTAATAGTACATTTCGCCGCCAGGGGACGGCCCCATTGTTTATTAGAAATTTTTTCCTGCAAAACGGGAGTCGCTATGAATTGTGTTTAATTGGTTTTTGAGTTAGCTTGCACGTAGCGCGATTAGCATAGAAACGGCGCACGGAACGGAATCCGTAAGGGAAACAGCTGGACGTAATGCACCGCGCTGTAATTGGCCGAGTGCGCGGGTCCCTGCAAGATATATGGTTATGCAAGTCGGGGAATCCTTGTCGTGAATGCCAAGCTTTAAACTGACTTAGGCACTGAATGCTCCGTGTTGTGTGGGGGTTCGTTTTTTAATGCTTTGTTAATGGCGTCGGTCATTCGGGTCAAACTGCGCTTTTTATTTGTTTGTTTGTTTGTCATGGCGATTTTTATCGGAGACTCAAAGCGCTCGGGTTAATTTTTTTCCGGGTCCCTTTGAGTTCGACTTAGCGGGGTCTGTTTTGAAATTGCAAACTCTCGCAATTGGATTCGCGGGCATCAAAAATGATTGATTTTGCGATTAAAATGAAGAAAATCGTCCGAAATCCATCGCTGTTTTATCCGGACACCGCGTGGAAATTGATTCGGATTATAATGGCGCTTTCGTCGATGTATTGACACGGTCAATAAACAATCGTGTAGCGCAATGCATCGTCGCCCAAGCGCGGAGTGAATTCAATTCCCATAGCAAACTGCATTGAGGAAATTAAAAAAAATGGAAATCAAAATGGAAAAATTGATTTTCGACGAATTCATCGTTTCGCGCCCATTACTCTTTTGTGGACGAATGCAGCTCGTCAATTTCGCAACACTGGCTCCCAGATTTAACAATTACCAAGTTACTAAGTGCCCGTTAATGTAGTGCGTTGATTGTGAATGAAATTTATTGAAACTTCTATTGTGTCAAATTAAGCGAAGCACAATGCACGATGTGGACGTGCGGGCTTTTCGACTAATGGCAGCAGGTGGGTGTTTGAGGACTTTGGTGAGCAAAACAATGCATTTCTGGTCTAATAATGCAATTTGGTGTTTAAAAAAATGCATTTGCATGTGAAAAAGTGCATTTTCTCCTGAAAAATTGTATTTCTATGTGAAAAATTGCATTTTTATGTAAAACAATGCATTTTCATGTAAAACAATGCATTTTCATGTAAAAAAAAAATGCATTTTCATTTGAAAAATTGCATTTTCATGTGAAAAATTGCATTTTTATGTAAAAAAAATAAATGCATTTTTATGTTTAAAAAATGCAATTCTATGTAAAACAGTGTGTATTTTCTCATAAAAATTGCATTTTCATGTGAATAAAATTGCACTTTTATGTAAAACAATGTATTTTCTCCTGAAAATTGCATTTTCATGTGAAAAAATGCATTTTCATGTGAAAAAATGCATTTTCATGTGAAAAAATGCACTTTTATTTAAAACAATGCATTTTCATGTGAAAAATTTGTATTTTCATGTGAAAAACTTGTATTTTCATGTGAAAAATTTGCACTTTTATGTGAAAAAATGAATTTTTATGTAAAACAATGCATTTTCATGTGAAAAATTTGTATTTTTATGTGAAAAAAAGCACTTTTATTTAAAACAATGCATTTTTATGTATTTTCTCTTGAAAATTGCATTTTTATGTGAAAAAATTGCATTTTCATATGAAAAAAATGCAAATTTATTTCATTTATGAACAAAAACATGCATTTTTATCTGCTAAACACAAAAAATGCACATGCCCAACACATTGTTTCACCAATAATAAATCTCCCCACCCAAAAACATCTATTTCTCCCAAAAACTCGAAAAACTCGCGCACGCACTCGACTTTAGTCCCGCAGTTGATTATCGCGCAATTTGCCGCTCCGATGTTGTCCTGCAAGTGCGGCCGCGAAATTCGCTTGATTCTGGCACTGGTTTATGATTTGAATAGATTTTTCCCTCCATTCTCATTGACTCCCCCTCCAAGCTCAGTAATGGAGTCGAAATCCGCTCTCTCCGGCTCTTTATTGAGAGATTATGCGCCATTAAACCGTCAATGGTGCGGAATTTCTATTGGGATTATGATGTGTTTAAAGAGAAATGCGATTGTTTCACTGCTAGCCTCGCTCCCATCGATCGCCCATTGTTCAATTGACTCCTCATTGAATTCGCACGATGACTTTGCTTGGACAAACTCTAAGCTTCATTGCACACACTTTGGCACGGGGATAAATAATTCATGAACAAGAAACTGAAAGAAACGACACAAAAATCATAAAAGAAATATTATTTTTATTTTTTTTGGCGCGGCGACTGGTGGGGGATTTGGAAATGATTCGTAGCGCCGTTCAAGTTGTTGTTTGTTTGTTTGTTGGGCGCCATTTTAAGTATTTTAAGTAAGTAGGGAAATTTAAGCCGGGAGTTGTGGGTTGTAGAGAAAGAAAAGGATTTTTTTGAAAAGAGATGGAGAATCGAGCATTGTGTCGATTATGTGGTAGAATCCTGAGGGTACACAGCGATAGGATCAGTTGAGTAGCATTTGGCACCGTGCGGTGTGCAGTCATTTTGAGTCACGTTTTGTTTGTTTATTTGTAAATAGAAGTTGTGAAATGATTTTTCTGATATGATTTCTATATAAATTTAAATTTCTTTTGGTTTTATATTTGTTTTTAATTTGGGTATAATTTGGTTAACGGGAGGACGGTGCTTAATGTTGTGGGAATTGTTATGGGAAATTTTCGGTTGTGATTTGGGTGAGTGGAGATACTAAGAAGGGGAAAAAAGTTTTTAGATGGAATAAGTGTTGGAGAATTGTGGGAAAATGGAAGATGGGGGATTTTAGGGGAGGGAAAAAATGAAAATTATGATTTTTGATTTTTTTAAAATTTATTTTGATTTTTTTTGATTGGATCAAGATGGGGATTAATTGGGGATTTAATTGTTTGGGTAATAGGAGTTGGGATTTGTAAATCAGAGATGTGGGGGAATGTTGGGGGATGGAAAACAGCTGTGGTTATTAATGTTTAGTAGATTGATAATGATGGAATGGTGTGGGTTTGATTGCTGGGAATGAGAATCAGAGTGAATGGCTCTACTGAGGGTTGCTAGATTTTGGTACGAATTTGACATGAAAAATACAATTTTACATGGAATATACAATTTTACATGAAAAGTACAAATATTACAGGGAAAATTAAGTTTTTATATGAAAAGTACAAATTTTACAAGAAAAATTAAGTTTTTACATGAAAAATTAAATTTCTTCATGAGAAATTCGATTTTTACATGTAAAATTGCAATTCTTGAATGAAAATTTGCAAATTTTATATGAAAAAATGCAAAAATTTACATGAAAACTTCAATTTTGACAATAAGAATTTAAAATTAACTTGAAAAATTTTAATTTTACATAAAAAATTGCAATTTTTGAATGAAAATTTGCAAGTTTTACATGAAAATTTACAATTGTTACGTGAAAATTTGCAACTTTTACATGAAAAATTGTAAGTTTTATGTGAAAAATTGTAAATTTTATGTAAAAAATTGCAAACTTTACATGAAAAATTGCAAACTACCCGAAAAATATGAAAATATTTAATTTTTACATGACAATATTCAATTTTTACACGCCAATATTCAACTTTTACATGCCAATATTCAACTTTTATTACCTGCAAATTTAAATTCTACTTAAAAAATCACAATTCTCACATAACAAATCTACAATTTCCACCTTAAAAAAAAAAAACCCAACCCACAAACACCCCAATAAAACCCAAACAAACACAAAAACCCAATCTCCTCCTCCCCCCATGCAAATTCGACACCCCCCCTCCCAACAACAACACCCACCCCAAACGTCTTAACGCATCGCGATTGACATCAATCTCGTTAGGTGTTCGAAGAATGACACTCAAATTACTGTACTTGCCGAAGCAACACTTTGAGCCGCGCACTGGGTTTGTTGGCCTCTCGAAACCGAGGCTGAGCGAGGCTGAGCGAGGCTGAGCAGGGCTGAGCACACAGCAAGGTCAAGGTCGAATATGAATCGTCTCTGCCAGTCCCTGCCTTCCTCTGCTTGGCTGCCAGTCCCAATTTCACTTGGCACAAAAACTAATAACAGCCCCACCTCCTTCCTCCACTCGTTTAATACCCACCTGTCTATCTCGTGGCCCCGCGGACGCCGATTCCGCCATATTGGCGCTATTTTCTCCCAAAAAAAATATTATTTTTTTTCAATATTTTTATATTTTTTATTTTTTTTCAGAGTGCTGGCAACATTTTCAACTTCTGCGATGCTGATTTGAAGATTAGCGGATCAGCACCCATCAGTACAATTGCGTCACTCGTCTACCCCAATGTGTCAATTGTCGCCTTGACTGCAGCTGTCACTAATCCACATACTGTGGTTTTCTTGGGCACTGATGAAGGATACTTAAAAAAGGTAAAATTAGTCAACATTGGTGAAAAGTTGTGGGTTTTGGGAATTTTCCGACGGGATTTCTCGAGAAATTTTCGAGATTTTTCATCCCGAATCTCGAGAATTGAAATTTTCATCATTTCGGGAAGTCCCGAATCTCGCGAATTCAAATTTTCATCATTTCGGGAAATCCCGAATCTCAAGATTGTGATTTTCTCGGGAAATACTCAACAAATGACGCGCTGGATTTGGTCCAATTTTTTTATTGGCCTCATTCGGGACGGCGAAATGGAGGAATCTCGAGGTGTTTTGTCAGTTCGGAACAATTTTTCATCTAGTGACACGTGTCTGACGCGCAATGCATCACGAGAATAAATTCGTGTGAAATTGGATACACGCAGTAATAACTCGAGCTGGCAAACTTCTTGAGATTGGGAAGTTTCGTCTTACACGTCACAGGCATATCTCTCAAGATTGCAATTTCTCTTCTTCGGTGTGTGAGGGGCCGAATTTATCAATCCCGGGCCCCATTTCTAGAATTACGTCCCATTAGTCTCTCCCACCCGCCAACTAAATACTTTGACTGACTTAGACATTGACTAATGATACGGGGTGAGAATAATTCCAAAAAAAAATCCAATCTTTATGCTCATATGGTTCTCGGTGTTTTAAAAAACGCCAAAAACAAGACAAAAACATGCCTGAATATGAATACGAACTTATTTCGCAAATACTGGCCTATAAAGCTACAACAAGAGAATTTTACCATCAAATAAATATATATGAAGCTAGGCAATATGGTTTTCGGTGTTTTATAAGACGGCAAAAACAAGACGAAAACATGCCTGAATATGAATACGAACTTATTTCGCAAATACTGGGCTATGAAACTACAACAAGAGAATTTTACCATCAAATAAATATATATATATATATATATATATGAAGCTACAGCACGAGAACTTTTCCATCAACTATATATATATATATATATATATATATATATATATATATATTGGCAGACTAGTGGGAGGTGGAGACGCATACTGGAAGCAGCGTGGCAAACTGACAAATTGAGATGAATTGGTTTTGGGGTGGAAAATTGGGGAATTGGAGGTCAATAACATTGATTTCCGTCGTGGAAAGTAAGGGGGAAGCCGGGGATGGTGAAGGGGATCAATTTTTAAAGCACCTTTAGATGCTCGCTGCATCACCAGAGGCGTTGAAGCCGCGTGTTATTTCGAAATGGTCACGTCTTGTTGACATGAACTGCAAGAAGATGTTGATATCTGAAGCCAGTAAAGAAAAAAAAAAGCCATTTCAACACGTAAAATGTACATTTAAGGGCGAAAAGTATCGGGTTTTTATTTTTTTTCTTGTGGGTAGGGGCTTGGTGAATTAATCTCTTGTGCTGATCATTTACATGCATGCCACATGACCTTGGCCAGAGTTGTTGGATTGGTTGCACCTTGGAGATGTGCTGTAGATAAAACTTCCAAATAATGATGACGAGAGCGAGGGAATATTTAATTGCACGAACTGTTTGAATTTGCATGGGTGTTTAATTTTGAAGTTTTTTAATTTCTGCTTTCTCATTATCATTCTTTGAGTTGTCTTGTTCCTTTTGGGTGAGTTGGGGCCTTAGCACGTCTCTTTGGCTGTGTTGTCATGCAAATTTGGCCAAAGGCAGTCAGGAATTCTTGGCACTTGGAGTAAATTGCATTGGAAATGCACTCCAGCCTCTAAGAAAAGAGGCAAAAGGGAGAAAACTTCATGAAAAATCTCTAGCAAGGAAATTGACTTGGAATTCAAACGATGAACTTGCCATGTTTGCTGTGACATGGAAGAAAACACGCTAGGATTTTTTTTGTTTCTGCCAAGTTTTAAACTTTACTGCATATTTGAGGTGATGTTGTCTAGTTTTCAGGCTGAGGTGAATCTCCAAATGGCTATTTATAATTGTCAATGCAATCTGTGGATCTTTTATTTTGAAAAAAAAAGGTTTTTTTCAAGGAAGAAAGTGGAGGTTGGCATTGAGGCAAGTTTCCCTCATGTTCAGTGTATAAATAAATGATTTTTTTATTTTAAATTTACAACTTTAATTGCACTGTCTATGGTTGGATGAGTCCTTTGTGTTTATCTGAGTTTTGAGGGCATTAGAAGCTGCATTCAATTGAATTGTTCAGTTAATGTTTAATAGAATTGTGATTAAGGGTTTAGATGTATGAAATAATGGGTTTGGGTTTGTTGTACATAGGCCTATGTTGGATATAGGGGCATAATATCATGCATCTTCAAATTTACCAGGCCATTAATTCGGATTCCTGGGAGAAACTAAATGAAAACAAACCCTGGAAGAAGAGAATGGAAAAAAGAATCCAAATTAAAACTCTACATCAGCTGTCTGCAATTACTTGTTGGATGTACTTACAGATATTGTCTGGTGTGATGGTGGCAATTTTATCTTGAAAATAATTAAATCAGTCTGTTTTTTAAGAAAAAGAAACGGAAGTATTGTAAAAACACAAGTTGCTGCTGTAGTTCTATTGACAATAACGAATTAGTAACTTCGATTAATTACTTTCATTTCTTTCGCGTAAGAAATAAATAATAACTTTCATGAAATTTCGAACCCTGCTCCATTGGCTTGATGTACGGTGAAAATTTGTCGGATGACTTTAAATCTCTAGAAACACGGCATGTAAACACGTTGTCATTGGCGAGTCAATTGACGGCTAAAGGATTGCGTGCGTGCTGCCGTTCCATCGAACTTGTCTATTGCCTAATAACGCATCGATCGAGTTAAGCCTGTCCCTCGACGTGCCAATTTATTGCACTAACGTTATTGAGGTTTCTCCAGACGTCAACAACTCTGATCTTGGCACCGAAGCAAACGCGTTTCATCAAAAAAGTCTTTGTTTCTCCATAATTGATTTTTTGTTTTGAATGGGAAATGAAACGAGGGCGAGAGATAAGTAGCATTTGGCATTTATGATATTAATTTCCTCATAGGGGGGTTGTGGCACAGTGAAAAGTTTAATGACGACGTCGACGCCAATGTCAGGGCGTGTCGAGTTGAGTAATAAGGAAAAAAGTGGTGCCAGGAACGCCACAGTCCATTCATGAAGCTCTTATCTTGTCAGTCAAGGCAAAGGGGAGGCTCGGCATTGGTGGATGGAAGAATGCCGCTCATTAATTGCCTGCTGCAGTAAATGATGGGTGTAATGACAAGGAATTGGCACCCACAAAACAACACTGTCACTCTTTTTTCACCCGTCCTTCGGATTAACATCCAAAATTGATCTCTAAATCGAATGCAATTGTCTACCGGCAGCGGAAAATGCCGATTGACCGGTAAAAGAAGCCTGGTCCACATTTTAGGACTCCATGACTCCACGAACAGTGTGAAAGTCATTGTTGCAATCATTTGATGATTGTTTTGATATCACCATTGAAAAGTGCATCAAGCAATTACTATTCAACTGCATTAGCAGAATTTGGATATCTTTATGCATTTGGACGTTATTGACCTGGGGAAGAGTTTATGGGACACCCTGTATACAAGATAAGAACAACGCTTAATACACAATACCGTCACTAGGATTTCAGGTTAAACCGAACCGGCAATAGTCAAACGTGTCCGCCGCTTTCAGTTTTCAAACTTCGGCAATTTAAAATTGCAGCACAAAAGCAGGACATTGCAATACTTAAATCATTCTCTGGTCACTCCACTATAAAGGACGTGGAATTTTGGGACGGCAGCACATAATTCTCGACGCCAAACAAGGCAGATGATGGCAAGCGGCAGATGCCTCGAAGTGAGAACCGAGGAAAAAAAAATTTAAAAAAAGCAAAGCGTTGGCTCCTTCGGTGAAATAACTGGTTGTCGGTTTGAAACTTGTTTGAATATCGGTGCCCCGCACTCGCTTAGTGAAGGAACTCATACCCTGAGGGGCCCCGAGGTATCGGCCTCCCATCACACTTGTCTGGGGCTTATAGGTCAAATTAATTCTTATTGCTGTTGCCATGGCTGCAGGTATTTTTCTTTTTTCTCTCCTCTGGTTGGGCTCTTTGCATGATCATGTCTTCTTATCTCGCTGTTTTTATCGCTGGTGCTTAGAGCAGGTTCTTAGAGATAAGGATTAACGGGCAAAGTGAAGAGTTTGAAAAATGTGTTTTGTGTGTGCAAATTAATTAATAGGGGACTTTTTCTTGGTGAGTAAAGTAGTTTTGGATGTTTTCTCATTGATGGTGAGCATGTTTTGACACTATTCATTTGATGACCCTGGTCTGTGAACAGGGAGTTGGTTAGATAAGAGCCGTGTTACTGCTGATATCGTTTAATTTATTTCTTGTAAAAGTTAAGCCAAGAATGCTGGGTTAATTTATGGTCTGGGTCTGTATAAGACAAGAGGTATTTCTTGGGCAACATTTGTTGTTCGCTTAGTCCGATGTGATTATTGTAAAAGCGAAGCTTGGTTTACGGGTAACTATGGATATAATCTGAAAAATCCCTGCAAACACGTGAATGCTACAAAATAATAACAGTGAAGAAATGGAATTTATTGTTTGAATTTGGAATCAAGATACCGGGCGTAGACTAGGTAAAAGCATATGCTTACGAGGAAGTTTTCTCGGTCACGAAGGGTCTACTTCGGCATTCAGGATAGGTCAGTGTGGTGTTTGTCTACCCAAAATCACCACTCAATGATGGTCTTTAAGAAGATCCATGTCCAAATTCTATGTCACTTCAATTAGGGTTCAGATGAAGGTGACAGACAAAAGGAGAGCAACATCTTTGTACCGGGATCAAATGTTGTCTGCTCTTTGTTTGTTATGTTATACATTAATACAACTACGCAAGTGCATTTACTTTATTAATAGAACAATAATCCAGTGCTAAGTAATCATGTTCAAATAATAGTCATCAATGTAGTCTCATCATTCTGTTGTCAACAATCTCTCGCAGTGCAACGAGCTAGCTTTGTTGCCTAGCAATGTGCTACAATCTAATCCAGTTCAGGTTAGAATGGCATTATTTTTTGTTGGCAGCCAACATTGCTTTAAAAAAAGGTGATTTTTATTTCGATCTGGTGAATCACACTTTACCGAGTTTCGCGCATCTGCTGCTGCCGTTGAGCCGTGCAAGTTCTACTTAATTAGACCTTCTCCATGTACATATTGGGGACATAAAAGTCAGTTGAGCTCTTCATTATCCACCCACACCAGACACACCAAGGGGAAGGAAGTCACTCTTTCTTTCAATGTTTTTCCAAATAACACCTTTGAGTGTCAGTTTATGTACCGTAAGATGGATGTCACAAATGAGAGTTGGTGGCCATCTGCAGCCCCTTAAAAATCCATCTTCACAACCCCATAAAGAAAGTTCTTTCCCTTCCCAGTCTTGGTGATGCATGACATTTAGGGATGTAAAAACTTAATGTTCCCTCAAATGCAATGATGGAGCATCAATGTTGCTCTCTTAAATGATGTTTTATGTAGGGGCGGGTTCGGGAGTACTAAAAAAAAACTTTGAACAGCTCAGCACTTTGTTATGTGGATGGGAATTCGACTAGTCGGAAAAAGTTTTAGAAGGCTTGTTTCTAATTTTCTGCCAACTGATTGTGTCTGCGAAATACACTGAACAAAGGAATGATGTATGGTGCCATCTGGTGGCCGGCAGTGCTTTAGTGGTAAAAAGGCCGAAGGTGTACGTCTTGCGTAAGCTTGTATTAAGCAGCATTGGGGCTGGTCAGTACTTGGATAGGCTCCTATGGCAAGAAAATCTGCCGCTCACCTCGACTAGGTGACTGACTAGTTTTGATGCTTAAATTGTTTATACCTATCATATGTATCATTTGGATATGGAAGTTTCCGAGCATCGTCAACGATCATTGGCCAGTCTACGATTAGTTATAAAACCATCTAGTAGAAAGTGCTTGGCAGGCAAGTTTCTGGAAAGACGGCTAAGATTAGCTTAGTTGCTACAATATGTCCAGTTGATCCTCCGTTAGAGTACTGTCAAAATCCGAAGACGTGACGCTTAAAGCCGAAGATTTATCAAGATGTAGGCTTGCTTTCCCAATCTTGGGCGAGCGGTTAAGTTCTTGCTGAAGGGTTAGGCGGTGAATAAGATTTAGCAGTTTTAATTTCAGCTGCAAAAGGAGATGAATGGGAGGAAATGGGGAATGCATTACGTAATTGGGGGAGCGACGAAGAGGAGAAATGGCTTCCATCCAGCGATTAATCAAAGCGAGGGTGTTAGGTGAATTTGATGGATTTTTTTCTTGATTGTGGAGGTGTAAATATGACAGAAGTAGTTGTTGACTTTGCCTCCACTTCCATCTCGTTAGAACCTTTTACTCTCAATTTGTCTCTTTCGCCCGCGACTATATGCGACGTAATTGAAAGCCCATCTTGTTCGAGTGCCAAGAAGTAAGTGCCAAATAGATTGCTTCCTCAAGGATGGCATTTGCCTCATTTTTCATACATTTTCCTCCAATTTAGATGAGGGCTTGGTTTGTGTATCACTCCTAATCCGCACTGCTTCGAGTGCTTTCCATGTTTAATGAATGAATGAATGTTTATATTGAAATTCTAATTGTCCTTAAAGGGGCTGCATTCCTGTGTGACAAATGAGACAAAAGCTGAGATTGGCTGAATCAAAATTGTTGAAAATTTGGGGCGTTGATTTGATGGCAGTGGTGCATTTTTTTAAATTAACTGTACAACAACTTTACAACTGCAAATGGAGTAGATTAGTGGGATGGCTTTGCTGATTTAGCCTTAATTTTATTACCATAAAACGAAGCACTCTAGTTAATTAGAGAAAACACTTATAATACAAGAATTTTATTGCTAGTTGAAGCCAGCGTAGCGAATTCTTCATTACAACACAATTTTGAGGTTGTGCCTTGGCCAGGTCTGAAATGGCCATTGCCTAGAAATTTCTGTTTACTGGATTACCACAAATAAAATGACAATTCAGCGGCATTCAGAGCCGTAACTAGAATTTTCGGTGCTTGGCGAGATATGTAATCGCTATTTTATC
This sequence comes from Strigamia transsilvanica, assembly GCA_034701245.1. Lineage (NCBI taxonomy): Eukaryota > Metazoa > Arthropoda > Chilopoda > Geophilomorpha > Linotaeniidae > Strigamia > Strigamia transsilvanica. The sequence goes on along the minus strand of JAQIXU010000050.1, from coordinate 9,468 downwards.
CTCCTTGAGCCCTCAAGGCTCATGCACCCTCAAGGCTCATCACCCTTAAGGCTCATGCACCCTCAAGGCTCATGCACCCTCAAGGCTCATGCACCCTTAAGGCTCATGCACCTTCATGGCTCATGCACCCTCAAGGCTCATGCACCCTTAAGGCTCATGCACCCTTAAGACTTATACACCCTCAAGGCTCATGCACCCTGAAGACTCATGCACCCTCAAGGCTCATGCACCCTCAAGGCTCATGCACCCTCAATGCTCATGGGTTTATGTCAATCGCATGTGCTGATTTTATTGATAGAGTTCGAACCGAAACCGCAAAACGCGATACCTTTTTGAAAAGACATAGGTACCGTTACTTTTTATCAAGTATCCAGTACTGCCTGTATCTCCCTGATTTGCCGATCTCCGATATATTCGCAGGACAGTATTCGGAGCTTGCTTGGCGCCATTTGACGACCATTTTATCTTGGCGATAACCTTCACCGAAGCGTGTTTTTAGGACCCACGCTCATCTTTGTCTGATGGATTAGTCTTCTTTTGGTTGTCAGGCCGTCATTACTCGCTTCCGCTGCCTTCTCTCGAGGGCCCAATTGAAGACATTTGCCAGTGAATCCTTTGATATTTTTTCCAGATGAGATTGAGATGAGGGGGCTCCATCTGGCGATGGGGCCGCTTACACAATGAGGTGTCAACAGTGATTGATAATGCACCGATGCCTTTTCTTAGGCAGCCCATCAATCGTGGCCAAGTAACCACGCTATGATGACATGCCGTGAAAATGGCGATAAAATTGAGGGTTAACTCGCCGTCTTATGACACACTCGCTGCTCGGGATCCATTTTTTCTCTTCGCATTATCTCCCATGACCCCTGCCCAGAAATGATGGTTATTAATGTAATTTTCTAGATCCCCACATTTCCTTATTTTTTGTAGGGGGGCGAGGGGGGGGCAATGTCTTTTTGTGTGTTTTTTTGGGAATTTAAAGCTGCGGGATGGGAAATCAATAAAATTGTGTTTGTGGAGGAAAGATGAAATGTTGGGGGGGCTGGTGGGGAGGGAGGGGGTTTTGGGGGGCTGGCAGATGTTTTGAAGTTTAATAAAAATTTTAGATTTTTTTTTTAGATTTTATTTGCTGGGTGGATTTGATTATTGTTTGGTTGTTTATTTTTTATTTGTGTATTTGGAATTTAATTTAATTTTTGTTTGTTTGGTTATTAATTTATTTATTTTTTGTTAGGTTTTGTTGGATCGCGCAAACGATGCGTATGAATATGAAGAGATCGTCATTGATAAAGGCAATGCTATTCTGGCTGACATGCAGATGGATATTAGCGGCGATTATCTCTACGTTATGTCTTCGACACAAGTAAGTTTCAATACCGTATATTTCCAATTATAGTGTAAATATATCGAGTTTAGCAAAATTTATGTAATTTGTTGCGCATATGCGACGTTTTTCATATTATTTATTTCGGAAATATGTCGTTTTTCACAATATTTACGCAATTCATTGCGCAGATACGTCGTAAATGTCATTTTTCCTTGTATTCACCTAATTTATTACGTAAATACATCATTGTTTGTATTATTTACGTCAAAATAGTGCAAATACATCATATTTTGCGTTATTTACGTAAATATTGCGTAAATACATCATATTTTGCGTTATTTACGTAAATACTGTATTGCGTAAATACATGTTTTGCATTTTTTACGTAAATATTACGTGAATACATACTGTTTTGAATTTTTTACGTATAAATTGCGTAAATACCGGTAAATAATTTTTTGTATTATTTACGTAAAAATTGCGTACTGAAGTGTTTTTGCAATAGAATAACGTAAAATGTACAGTTTTACATACTATTCACGCCAAAATACCATTTTTCGTATCATTTACGTAAAAACCACCTAATTTAGTAGTTGAACGAAAGAGAACGTCAAAAACCATCGCTAGAGTAGCGTGTTTGTTTTTCTAAAAATAAATGTAATTACTAAATGAAGTTGGAAAAAACGGGGTCCTCGAGGAATCGAAGCAATCGAAAAATGTCCACGAGTAACTACGGCCTCAGTGAAATGTTTAATGATGTTTTAATTAGATTTTCTTTTTAATTCGCTGAAAAACAGAAGAAAACGCAACTGAACCGGGATTAAACGTCACTATTGTTAATTAATTAGCGGAATGTGATTAATTGGTTTTGAAGCAATCAAATTGTATCGATGCGTGTGATGAATGACGTCATTTGTTAAGCGATGAATTTCGAAGAAAGAAAAGGTGGATGAAGAGTTTTTAGTTTTTTTTAAAAAAATTGTAAGTGATTTGTCACATGTGGTTCGTGTGTTTTTGACGTTCTTTTGCGTAATTAATGTCAGAAGTTTGGCTTTGGTTGACACTCTGGTGGGCATGTGCAAGGGGAATGTTGTGGATAAACAAAGCTGTCAATTAATTATGGAATTCTGAAATGAGTCTATTTTTGGATAGTTTGGATAGTAAATCACTACGATTTCACTGTAAATCACTATGATTTAACTGTAAATCACTATGATTTCACCGTAAATCACTATGATTTCACTGTAAATTACTATGATTTCACTGTAAATCACTATAAATTGACTAAACTCACTGTAACTCACTACAAATCCATATAAATCCCTACAAAAACAAATAAATCTAGAAATTAGTATACTATAAATCCATTAAATCCAAATCGCGTGAATTCAAACGTATTTATTTCTCAATTCCAGATTCACAAGGTCAAAGTGGAAAACTGCACGCGCTACAACAACTGCTCGTCGTGCATCGGCGTGCGGGACCCGTACTGCGGCTGGTGCTCACTCGAAAGAAGGTAAGCAAATCTGAGGAAATCTAAGAAACGAGACAGGAAGGAAGTGACTTATCAGGACAGTTCGGGGAATGATATATCCTCGAGAGAGGGTGTTGGATGTGCAAGATAGTGTTGTTTAATTTGCGAGATAGCTTTTAATGCTGAGTCAACACTCGGAAGGAATTTGTCACCCTTTTGTTAATTGGGCGTAAGCACTTTATTTGCATTGTCGCGGAAGGAGGCGAGGCTTCTCTGCGCTGCACTGCGCTGTGTTGGTGGCTGCTGCTCTGCACCGCTTTCTTATTAATTTCGAGGTTGTTCACTGCGTCGTGGTCGCGATGAAGGTAGTTTGCGATTTAGATGTGGGTCGGATCGAATTGATTTGTTGTGGTTTGATTGAGGTTTTTTTTTTTAAGTTTGGGATTATTTTGGAATTTTTTTTTTGGATTTTTCGAAATAAGTTTTGGTTTGAATTTTTCGTCTTTTTTCATAAATTCTCACATTTTTCCTATTTTTTTCATAATTTTTCTTATTTTTCAATATATTTCATAATTTTTGTTTGTTTTTCAATTTATTTTTATAAATTGTCACATTTTTTCAATATGTTTTTATACATTCCCATATTTTTTCATATTACCACATTTTCCATAAATTCCCACATCTTTCATAAATTCCCACGTTTTTTTATTACTGCCCAGTTTTTATTCCAATTTTTACCATTAATTCCCACATTTTTCCAATTTTTTTCCATAACTTTCCAGGTTTTTTTTAATTTTTCCCATAAATTCTTTCATTTTTTTTTTTTTATAAATTCCCATATTTTTCCAAAAATTTCCACAAACCCAAATTTTTTTCATAAATACTCATAAATTCCCATATTTTCTCATATTTTCTCACATTTTCCCATTTTTTCCCATATTTTCTCACATTTTCCAATTTTTTCCCATATTTTCCCATATTTTCCTAAAATTTTTCCAAAATTATTCACAAATCTCAACATTTTTTTTTAAATTTCTACATTTTTCCTTTTTTTCATAAATTCCCACATTTCCCCATTTTTTCCCATAAATTACCACTGTTTCCTCTTTTTCTCATAATTTCCCACATTTTCCCAAACTTTTCCACAAACCCCAAAAAATTTTCAGAAATTCCCACATTTTTCCAATTTTTATCCAAACTATTAATTCCCCTCCCCCCACAAAATCACTTCAACTTTATCTAATTTTTATTTAAATTTCCAAATTAAGATTTAAATCTCGCTCTCTTAATTCCAAATTAATAAGCAACACATTCACACTCAATTGCTATACTATTAAAATCACAAACACAATTTAAACGCTGAATAAAACTTAATGTGCAAACACTTGTAGTCCCTCGAATCGATTCCTCACACCTTATTTGGTACTTGGGAGACTGATCACATTAAAAGGATTTGTTTTTATTTCATTTATTTACTTTTTACAATACAACTTTAAGTGTAATAGCTTGCTGCTCTCTTCACAATCAACTTTACTTTGTATTTTTTTCTGTTATTGGATTTTTCTTTCCTTTCTGGATAATAATTTTAGATTGCCTGCAATTATCTGAAGCAGATGGTATTAATTCTTTTTTATTTTTTCCAAACTTGTATTAGGAAATTTTCAATTTGATCACAGGAGTAATGAGCCATTTCAACACCAGGTTGAAAAAAATTAATGTCAAATAATTCAATAGGAAATTGTTGGGGCAAATGATGAGTGTAGAGAGAAAGAGAAATTGTTTTTAAAACTTAAATTAAATTGATTGGTTTTGACATTTTTATAAAAAAAAATGTAAGGTTTTTAATTGGTTGTTGTAATTTGGTTATTTTTCTGCTCCAAGTCTGAAAATTTAAAATAAATAAATTTTTTAAATTTTAAGTAACATTTTTGTAGTTATAATTTTTAAAATTATAATTACAATTTATAAAATTATAATATTTACAATGTATAAAATAATATATTACAATTTTTAAAATTATATTACAATTTTTAAAATTATATTACAATTTTAAAATTATATTAAAATTTTTAAAATTATCTTACAATTTTTAAAATTATTATTATAATTTTTTCAGTTATAATTTTTAAAATTATAATCAGAATCTTTTAACTGATAATTTTTCATATTACAATTAAAACTTTTTTAAGTTATTTAAATTTATTTATTATTTATTATTTAAAAATTCCAGCCACTTTTTAAATTTTATTATCATTACACCCAAGTTAAAAATAATGAAATCAAAAAAAGAATTTTTATTATCCCAATTACCACAGACATAAAAAAATCTCACACTGATTTTTCACCCTAGCACCTGGTGCTGAAAGTTAAAATTTATTTGTCTCCATCCACCATCTAGTTTCGTGAGTGGAATTATATTGTGCCCTTTTTCCCCCTCCACTTCTTCTTTTTTATTTTATTTTTTCCAAAACAAAAAATTCAAAAAAATAAAAGAAAGAAGAACCAAAATTATTTTCTTTATTTTCAAGTTCTTTTAGTTGTGAAATCTTATTCATAACTCGTTGGTATAATATGTATAGAGCAAGCACTTGCTAATGGCTTCCATCTTTGCAAAGCCCCAGGACAGCTCCCTAATTTATGATGCAATGAAAAGAGCTGCTGTAATGAAAAGGGGAAGTTGCAACTACTTGCCAGCAGACTAAAAAAAAATGTCAGAAAAATATACTTTTTACCAAAAGTGTAAACTAGTAAAACAGGGTTTAAGCTTATTATCTCGCCGGTAAAAAAAAAAAAAAGGATAAATGATGACCAGCAATGCCCAAAAAACCTCTTTCTACAGGAAGAGCTTGACTGCAATGCATTAACAATGTAAATATAACAAAAGAAGAGAAAAGTTTTAAAATCTCGGTTTTCCGAGAAGAGATCAGAAGGTTCCGAGACGAGATCTTGTACGAGATCGAGAAAAAATCGAGATTTTTTAAATTTTAATTATCATACTTTGGATTTATCAATTACCAATTATCTAACAAATCTGAGCGGGAGAAATAAACACGTTAGATTTTTGACAGAAAGAAATCAATTTAAATTTTAAATTCAACGACTTTCTTCGATTTTTTTATAATCTCGTTAAATCTCGTTTTTGATTCTTTCTCGTAATGGAATCTCGTTTTGCCGAGACCGTGATTCCGAGACTCAAAAATGGACCGAAATATATGAAATTCCGATAGACGGCAGCTGAGGTGGGAAACTGCATAACGGCTCAAAGATATTGGATTCGGAGTATCCGACAAAGCAAAAGCATACCAGTACATCTATACCTCGCTATACAGCCGCTCTTTATACGGCATTTCGCTATAACGGCCTTTTTGAATCATGGCACTTTTTTAATTTACGGCCCACAATGTTCGTTATACGGCCAAAAAGTCCTGATTCGTTATACAGCTTTTCGCTTTATGGCCAACTTTTCCGGAACGTATGTAGGCCGTAAAGCGAGCTATGGGAGTATCTTGATTTCTTAACCGAACAATACGATAATGCTGTTCAGGGTATTTCTCACTGGAAAGAAAGCGACTTGTCTATAAATCCTAGTCGGAACGGCATTTGTCGAAGAAGACATTCGGGCCAGCACGGTTAGAAAAGTGTTGAACAAACATTGACCCGAGATGTATATATAGTAAAATGGAAACAAGTTTCCATTCTTGGAGCCCCAACAAGACCCTGGGGAATGAGGGAGAAGGGCCCATCCAATTGGGCCTGATGCTGGTGAAATCTTCCAAATGGAAGCAGATCCATTCCGTTTGAAAGGAGAGAGAGAGATAGAGTTTTGCACTTTCCAACTGATACTGCATTTGAAACAGGGTAGGTGGAGTTGGATCATGCAGTGCACAATTGATCTGCTTGATCCATTCTTTTCCTTTCTTCTCCCCTTCCTTCCATCTAACCTCTTCCACTCTATTGAGGGGGCCAGTCTGCAGTGCTATTCATCAGTTTAAAAAAAAAAATCCTTCCCCTATACTGTGAATTCTAATTCTGTTTCAATCAAAAGCCCCTCTTGGTCAAGTAATTGAATTTGGAAAACACTAGCTTAACTTTAATTCCAAAGGTCCATTTCATTTTTTCTCTCTTGTTTTGGAATGAAATTAGCACTTGATGAATTGGAAAACATTTACAAAGATTAAAAGGTTGGAAGCAATGAATTTTACAAATAGTTTTTTTCTTTGTTTGGTTTGGTTTTAATTGAATTGGATTCAATTTGTCATTGATCAGGGCCTGGTTTGTAAGTAGATGAAAGGATTTAAATGGGAATGAATTGCAAATTCAGTTTGGACATTGATTAAGATGTTTGAACAAGTATATCCCATTGATTTTCTTACTTCACCTCCTACTCATGTGGATGGGAAATGATGGGAGAAGGCTAAAAATAAGTTGTGCAGTATTTTGTTTTGGGAAGTTGAAGAATGGCTAGGTGGGAAAAAGAAAAACAAACATTCTTTATCCTGGAGACAAGGTGTCAGGAGCACAAATTACAATCAAAAGACAAAAGGGTTTTAATGAAATCCTTTTGGCAAATAAAAAGAAAAAAACAAGTGCAAAAAAATGTGTTGGTAAATAAATAAGTGTAAGAGCTGGCAGTTGAAAGAAATGCTATCTGATTTAGTTTGACTGCTCCACTTAGCATAATTTAGGGTTTATTGGCTCTGATTTACATAATAATAAGTTGAGCAAAGCGGATAGAATAAGTTGCCAGTGGCATGAGTTTGATGGTAGTCAGTCCTGGTTTGTATCACTCACTGCTGTGCAATTAAAATGGATGGAGCAAAGAGATTGGTGCACATTTTTCTCTCATTTGTCCCAGGTTTCGAATTAGGCTGGGAAAGTTTGAAAAGATTTTTTTTTGTTTTCTTTTGTTTTTTGTTAGTTGCAAACATTTAGCAGGTTTTAATTAATTCAGATGAAACAGTGCCTTAATTCATCAGTCTGGGTAAAGCTGATATGTAAAAATGGGATGGGTGCAAATCAGAGACTAAAAACAAATTGCGTTTAATTAGTTGCTGCTGGGTCCCAAGGCTGGTGTAATTAACGGGGAAACTTAAGTTGGATCTGTCCAAAGTTTGTCGACACAAGAATACAGTAACAAAACATGTCTCATTGGATTTGCCATGCCTCACTTACTATACCAATCCATCATCAAATTCTAAATATCTGCAATACTTCTGAAAATATCTGGCTTAACGTCTTCAGCAGCGACTGTTCACGCGGAAACTGAATCAAAGACATCTTATTGCGAAAATGCTACAGTAATGAAACATGGCTCGTTGGATTCACCATGCCTCACTTACTATACCAATTTATTATCAAATTTTAAATATCTGCAATAGTTTTTAAAATATTTGGCTTAACGCTTCAAGAAGCGCCCGTTAACGTGTATTCCAAATCAAAGACATCTTGTTGCGACAAGGCTACAGTAATGAAATATAGCTCGTTGGATTCGCCATGCCTCACTTACTATACCAATCTATCATCAAATTTTAACTATCTGCAATAGTTTTGGAAATATTCGGCTTAACGTCTGCCGCAGCGATTGCGGGCGTGTAAGCCGAATCGAAGACATCTTGTCGCGGCTTTTGCTGCAATGCACCGTATGCAAACACTATAATACGGTTATCGTTGACAACATGTGGCCACAGTGTCGCTTCGATGCTGTTTTGTATGCATTGAAGGGTTATCTCTCTTAGCCAATGACAGATGAGACCCGGTGGGGACCCGGATTAAGATCCAAGTTGATCTAGATTGATGAGGATATTACCACTCAACTGGATCAAGTGTACATTAGAATTGTTAATCTTTTAGTAACGGCAATTAATTCAAAAGGTTTATGGTGCATTTCCTTTTAACATTTGTTAATGGTGTTTTTTTTTTCTTTTCTTTAGGTGTACCGTGAAAGCCACATGTCAGAACGCTACTAAATCGGAGTTGGGACGCTCGCCACCCCGTTGGGTGTCGCTCGGGTCTCAGCAGTGCATCGATTTTGAATCCGTTAATCCCGACACGATTCCGATTAACGAGATCAGATTGGTAAGTTGCAAATTTTGGGATTAGTTCGACCGGTTTGATTAAATTGTGTTTTTTTTTTTTAAATTTTGGTTGGGGGGTTGGAAGGGTTGAGATTCGTTTAACGGTGATGGAGAGATGTGGACGTAAACAGATTATAGAGTTTAGTTGGAGGAGTCGTTTGGTCACATCCGTTGTCATGACAACTGGGAAATATTGGCTTAGGATGTGTGTGGTCACTTGTCGGTGTTTGCGAGGAAACGTCTGTTCAAGGAAATTGCAAAATAGTTGCAAGGAATAATTGAAAACAACTCTTCATTGATAGTATACTTTCAGGATCTTGGTTGTTTTAAAATCTTTGTTTTTTGAGAAAATGTGAAAAAATTTGAGAAAATTTCAAAAAATTTGAGAAAATTTCAAAAAATTCAAGAAAATTTAAAAAATTTGAGAAAATTTTAAAAAATTCGAGAAAACTTCAAAAAATTCGAGAAAACTTCAAAAAATTCGAGAAAACTTCAATAAATTCGAGAAAACTCCAAAAAACTCGAGAAAACTTCAAAAAACTCGAGAAAACTTCAAAAAACTCGAGAAAACTTCAAAAAACTCGAGAAAA